>PVKM010030762.1:0-17675 GCA_004027735.1 Carollia perspicillata
TTTTCCTCCACCAGACTCAGTAGTCCATGTGAATGTCTCATTTCATCCATTATGACATGGACACTGCGGGCCGGTGTCTGCATCAAAATTAATTTAAAAAATAAAAATACATTTGTTTTCTGGCTCTCTGAGGCATCGTTGCAGAAATAAAGTGCAATGGCTGAAGCTGCGTGCCCAGGGAAGGTGGCACTGCCCAGAAGTGGGAGCAGAGCGACTGCTCAGCTCTGAGGACAGCTGAAGAGATCACAGCCATCCACGTGTGAAACTGTAGGCAGCCACAAAAAAAAAAAAAAAAAACACTTCAGTAGGAAATTATATGGGGATTTTTATTAGATACCATTGTTTGAGAAAATCCAGATGCAGAAAATTGTGAAATAGGATCCCACTTTGTAAAGCAAATGAGCCAAACCCTCTACCTACACATGTGTATAGATGTACGTATATATTAATATGCATATGTGTGCTGGATTGTTATTATATGTGAGTATGGAGGTAAAATACGAAGAATCTATGGAGTACAAATTAGGTTATTAATATGGAATGTGTGGGAGACAAAATGTAAATGAGAAAAAAGTGGATGTGGAGCCAAGCAAAGAAGGAAATGAAAGAGGATTAAAATAAATTAAAGCAAACCTACTCTTATGCATTTCTGCAGTGCTACGTGCATATATACATTTACATACACATATGCATATAGACATTTTTATGTAACTAAAGGTGTGTTTACTATACGAACAAGGCAGAATGGGATTACAAGCAGTTCTGTTGTAAATGTAGTGGCAGAACAAAAGTATATATTTATGCTCATAGAGTCTGTGTGTCAGACACTTTCCGAAAAGCTCATTTGGGCACTTGGTGTCAGCTATCGGCTAGGGCCACAGCCATCTGAAGACTCAGGGCTGGAGGACCCCCGTTCCAAGGTGGTGCACTTATGGCTGGCAGTGAAGTGCAGTGCAGTGCAATGCTGGCTGTTGGCTGGGGCCATGGGTGCTTTCTAAATGGGCCTCTCCCGGGAGCTACTTAAATACCTTGGTGGCAACATCTTAGGTGACCACACATGAACTGCTTTAGCAGGAAATCAGCCACAGATAGTAGTGAACATATATGTGTGGCTGCGTTCCAATAAACCATATTTATACAAATTGACTGTGAGCCAGATATGGCCTGTGGGATGTAATTTGCTCACTCCTGACATGCAGCTTTATAGGCCATGCTTAATACTTTGACTTTTCCCGTGAGGGACATACAGAGCCACTGGAGGATCCTGAGCACAGAAATAATGGTTCAGTTCTGACAGGGCCTCTCTGGCTGCTGTGGGGAGGACATCTGGATGGTTCAGAGGGAGGCGAGACCCAAGGAAGAGGTCCTCGCCATGATCTAGGGAACCAGGGTGCTGGCGATGAGAGTGAGGTGGGATTAGCTGTGCTTTGAATCTAGACAGATTGGTTGATTGATTAATTCACTTAGAAGGAAATACAAATGCAGACGCCTTGTTAGTCCTCAGGCCTGTGTGGCTGTCCTGAGTTCAGGGGGAGTTTAGTGTTGGCCACTATTGACTGTGACGTGGCTGCTATGCCTAGAGATGGAGTGAGCACTTCCCAAAAGAGTGAAGGTCAGTTCTACCCCAGAGGGAGGCTGAGTGGCTGTGTGGGGAGAGGCCTGGGGCTGGGAGTCCTAAGCACTGGGACTGGCCTCCCAAAAGGCTGCCTGTGGCTTTCAGTTGTGTGTGTGGCAATATGTCAGGTCTAAGGGTGGTTACTCCTGCAGGGCTGGCAGCAGGGCTGTGCAGCTTAAATGGGCCACAGTGGACTGATGATCCTAGCCCCTTGAGCACTGCTCTGTAAAAAGAAATATGTACACATGTAAATAAAAATGAAGTTGTTGGTTTTCTGATTCAGGCTAGTGATTCGTGTTCTTCGATACTCAGTGTTATATTTAAATGAGACTGCAGATCTAGCAGTTTTTGCTCTTCTGAATTTTTTCTGTCTATATCAAAGTTGAAAAATTAGGTAAACTAACACCCATACACCCGCTACCTAGATTCAGCCCTTAGCTTTTACTCTAATCAGGGCACACCTGAAGCCTTCCTTTTGCCCATTGTAAAGCCTTCTCACTCTAGTTGCCTTGAGTCTCTAGCAGAAGACACACACGATGGTTGCTGACTCACTTGCTATAGTAACCTTTGAATAAACAACCTTTGCCTATACTCATTTGGACTGTCTTAATTTATTCCCCCCCAACTTTTCTGTAAGTTTGATTTTATTTCTCAATAAAAAGCTACAATGAATAACAACAAAAAATCAAGCCAGTGTCATTTTTTTTTCTTAAGTAATAATAGACACATCAATGTGAAACTTCTAAAAATGTAGATGTGGAAATTTCCATAACAATTGTGACAGCCTTCTAAGAAATGCTTGAAAAGGTATATCTTACTTCATATATATGTCAGCAAAGAAGGGAAGCAGGGAACAGTCATACAGAGATTGTTATCAACACCACAAAAATGTCCATTTACACAGTAATGCTGCTTAACATACAAATATCCTGCTCTAAGTAGTTCTCTTCTTTTTGTTTAATCTCTATTTTTTAATTTTTATTTTTTAATGTTTTTTTAATGTAGTTCAAGTACAGTGGTCTCCATTTTCCTGCCACCACTCCAACCTGCCCCACCCAACCCTGCTTCTCACCCTTCATTCTACCCACTTTGGCTCTGTCCATGTGTCATTTAAACATGTTCTTGAGGACCCTTCCCCTATTATCCCCCATTTTTCCACTCTCTCTTCCCCTCTGCTGTTAGTTTGTTCTTTATTTCAATGTCTCTGGTTATATTTGCGTATTTATTTGTTTTGTTGATGAGGTTCCACTTATAGGTAAGATTGTATTATATTTTTCTTTCATTGCCTGGCTTACTTCAATTAGCATGCTGCTCTCGAGATCCATCCATGCCGTCGTGAAGGTTAGGAGCTCCTTTCTTTCTGCAGCATAGTATTCCATTGTGTAAAGGTACTTCAGTTTTTTGATCCACTCATTTACTGATGGACACTTAGGTTGCTTAAGATCTATTTGGCTATTGTAAATTGTGCTGCTATGAACATTGGGGTGCATACGTAATTTTGAATTAGTGTTTCAGGGTTCTGAGAGTATAATCCCAGCAGTGGAATTGCCAGGTCAAAGGGCAGTTCCATTTTCAGTTTTGTGAGGAAATTCCAACCTGTTTTCCACAGAACTGCACCAGTCTGTATTCCCACCAATAGTGTACTAGGAATCCCTTTTCTCCACAACATTGCCAGCACTGGTTTGTTGATTTGTTTATGGTGGCCATTCTGACCGGTGTGAAGTTGTATCTCATTGCAGCTTTAATTTGCATCTCTCTGATGGCTACTGATTCTGGGCATCCTTTCATATTGAAAGGATGTCTCTGGGCCCTCTGTATGTCATCCTTGGACATGTGTCTGTTCAGGTCCTTTGCCCATTTTTAAACTGGGTTGTATCTCTTCCTGGAGTGGAGTCATGTGAATTCTTTATATATAGAGACCAAAACCAATATCTTAGAGATCATTTGAACATATATTTTCCCATGTAGCTGGTTCCTTTTCCATTTTGCTGATGTTTAGCTGTGCAGATTTTTATTTTGAAGTCCCATTTGTTTATTCTTTCCTTTATGTCCCTTGCTCTAGGGGACATATGGGTGAAAATATTTTTGTGTGGAATATCTGAGATTTTCCTATGTTCTCCTGTAGGACTTTTATGTTATTATGACTAATATTTAAGTCTTTTATCCATCTTGAGTTTATTTTTGTGTATGGTCTAAGTTGGTAGTTGAGTTTCCTTTTTTTTTTTTTCCATGTAGCTGTCCAGATCTCCTAAAACTGTTGGGAGAGTTGTTGAACTGTTTGTTGAAGAGGGTATTTTTACTCCATTTTGTGCTTCTGACCCCTTTGTTGAATATAGATGAACATAGAGACTTGGGTTTATTTCCGACCTCTCTATTCTGTTCCATTGATCTATGTATCTGTTTTTTTGTTGTTGTTGTTGTTTTTTTAAATAATACTTTGCCTATCTGTGATGCCCTGGGCTATTTTCTATACTGTTTTATTCTGTTCTGTTCTATTTTATTTTATTCTGTTTAATTATTTTTGGTTTCTTAAACCCATATGGAAGCAATTTCCAGTTTCTTTTAAAAAATATATTTTATTGATTATGCTGTTACAGTTGTCCCATTTCCCCCCATTCCTTCCCCTCCACCCTGCACTCCCCTCCCACCCACATTACCTGCCTTTAGTTCATGTCCATGTGTCATAAGTTCTTTAGCTTCTATATTTCCCATACTATTCTTGCCCTCCCCCTGTCTATTTTCTACTTACTATCTATGCTACTTATTCTCTGTACCTTTTCTTTTTCGCTCCTCCTCCCTCTCCCCTGTTGCTGACCCTCCAGGTGATCTCTATTTCTGTGGTTCTGTTCCTATTGTAGTCGTTTGCTTAGTTTGCTTTTGCTTTTGTTTTAGGTGTGGTTGTTAATAACTGTGAGTTTGCTGTCATTTTACTGTACAAGTTTCTTATCTTCTTTTTCTTAGATAAGTCCCTTTAACATTTCATATAATAAGGGCCTGGTGATGATAAACTCCTTGAACTTGACCTTATCTGGGAAGCACTTTATCTGCCCATCCATTCTAAATGAAAGCTTTGCTGGATAGAGCAATCTTGGATGTAGGTCCTTGCCTTTCATGGCTTGTAATGCTTCTTTCCTGCCCCTTCTTGCCTGTAAGGTCTCTTTTGAGAAATCAGCTGACAGTCTGATGGGAAGTCCTTTGTAGGTGACTGTCTCCTTATCTCTTGCTGCTTCTAGGATTCTCTCCTTATTTTTAATCTGGGGTAATGTAATGATGATATGCCTTGGTGTGTTCCTCCTTGGGTCCAACTTCTTTAGGACTCTCTGAGCTTCTTGGACTTCCTGGAAGTCTATTTCCTTTGCCAGATTGGGGAAATTCTCCTTTATTATTTGTTCAAGTAACTTTTCCACTTGTTGCTCTTCCTCTTCCCTTTCTGGTACTCCTATAATTTGGATGTTGGAATGTTTAAAGTTGTCCTGGAGGTTCCCTAGCCTCTCCTCATTTTTTTGAATTCTTGTTTCTTCATTTTTTTTCTGTTTGATTGTTTCTTTATTTCTTCTGATCCACTCCATTAATTTGAGTTCCAGTTTTCTTCCCATCACTATTGGTACCCTGTGCATTTTCCTTCATTTCACTTAGTGTAGCCTTCATTTGTTCATCTAATTTGTGACCCAAATCAATCAATTCTGTGAGCATCCTGATTACCAGTGCTTTGAATTGTGCACCTGATAGGTTGGCTATCTCTTCATCACTGAGTTGTGTTTGTTCTGGAGCTTTGATCTGTTCTTCCATTTGTGCCATTCTTTTTGTCTTGATGTGCCTGTTAGGTAGTGAGGGCCAGAGCCTTAGGTGCTCACCAGGGCGGGGCCACCCAGTTACTGGGTTGTGACACTCTATGTGGGGGCGGGGTCCGAGAGGGAACAATGGCGCCTGCTCCACTCTCTCTCAGATTTCAGTCCCTGCTGCCACTTCCCCCAAGCATGCTGGGGTCTTCTGGTGCGGATTCCTGTGTGGGTGGGCTTGTGTACATTCTAGGACCCTGTGGGGTCTCTCCAGTGAACTCTCTTATGAGGCTGGGAGTCTCTCCCACTGCCCCAACCTCTACAGGTGTTTTCAATTGGTGTTTTGAGGCTTTATTTCCCCAAGCTGGGGCCCTGGGTTGCCCCAGCAACCTGGTTTAGCCTGGTTTAGCCTGCTTAGCCTGGTTTAACTGCACTTGAATGTGTGACCGCTCAGTCAGCTAGCTGCCTTTTGTGCCTCACTGGGTCTGCCCACTGCCACCCTGCACCTGGGGTCCGTCAGCTCCTGCCTTGCATACCCGGTCCACACGCCACTGCTTTTTTTTTTTTCCCCCACAACCCCTCTCCAATCTGCTGCCAGACCCCGCCCCTCCTACTGGTCTGGATGAATGTGTCTATTTTAACTCCTTGGTTGTTAGACTTCCATACAGTTCAATTTTCTGTCAGTTCTGGTTGTTTTTTTGTCTCTAGATTTTCGTTGTCCTTATTTTGGTTGTGTAAAGAGGCACAGTGTGTCTACCTATGCCTCCATCTTGGCCAGAAGTTCCAGTTTATTTTTTCTGTGTGTCTGTTCTTACGCCGACACCAGACTGTTTTGATTACTGTGACCTTGTAATATAGTTTGATATCAGGTATGGTGATGCCTCCTACCTTCTTTTTTCTCAAAATTGCTGAAGCTACTTGGGGTCATTTATGGTTCCATATAACTATTTGAAATGTTTCTCCTATATCTGTGAAATATGTCATTGGTGTTTTAGTAGGGATTGCGTTGAATCTATGAATTGCTTTGGGTAGTATGGACATTTTGATGATGTTCTTTCTTCCAATCTATGAGCATGGTTACATGTTTCCATTTGTTTGTGTCTTCCTTAATTTCTTTCTTCAGTGTTGTGTAGTTTTCTGAGTACAGGTCTTTTACCTCCTTGGTTGGGTTTATTCCTAGGTATTTTATTTTTCTTGTTGCTATATCAAGTGGGATTTTTTCCTGATTTCTGTTTCTGGTATGTCATTGTTGTTGTACAAAAATGCCTTTGATTTCTGAATATTGACTTTGTGTCCCATTGTTTTGCCAGATTCACTTGTTGAGTAGTTTTTTGGTGGAGTCTATAGGATTTTCTGCATATACTGTCATGTCATCTGCAAACAATGACAGTTTTACATCCTGCTTTCCAGTTGGATGCCTTTTATTTCTTCTTTTTTTCTGATTGCTGTGGCTAGGACTTCCAATACTATATTGAACAGAAGTGGTGAAAGTGGACATCCTTGTCTTGTTCCTGATCTTAGTGAGAAAGCTTTTAGTTTTTGCCCACTGAGTGTGACGTTGCCTATAAGTGTTTCATATATGGCCTTTATTATGTATATTACATGTATGGCTCACTCTACTCCCACTTTGATGAGTGTTTTTTATCATATATGGGTGCTGTGCATATCAAATGCTTTCCCCATATCTATTAATGTGATTATGTGATTTTTGTCTTTCCTTTTGTGCGATGTATTTCTTTTATTGATTTGTGAATATTGTACCATCCTTGCATCCCTGGGATGAATCCCACTTGATGATGGTGTATGATTTTTTTAATGTATTGTTGGATGTGGTTTGCCAATATTTTGCTCAGGATTTTAGCATCTATGTTCATCAGAGATATTGGCCTGTAGTTTTCTTTCTGTGTTGTGTCTTTGTTAGGTTTGGGGATTAGGATGATGGTGACCTTTTAAAAAGAGTTTGGTAGTCTTTCCTTTTTGGATTTTTTGAATAGTTTGAGAAGGATAAGAATTAGCTCTTCCTTAAATGTTTTTAAAATTTCTCCACTGAAATCATCCAGTCCAGGGTATTTTTTTCACTGGGATTTTTTGATTACTGCTTCAGTTTCCTCAGTTGTTACCTGTCTGTTCAGGCTTTCTGCTTCTTCATTTAGTTTTGGGAGATTATATTTTCCAGAATTTTGTCCATTTCACCTGGATTTTCAAATTTCTTGGCATGTAGTTGTTCATAGTAATTTCTTACAATCCTTTGTATTTCTGTAGTATCAGTTGTAATTTCTCCTTTCATTTCTGATTTTATTTACTTGCTTCCTCTCCTTTTTTTCCTTGATGAATCTGGTTAAAGGTTTGTCGATTTTGTTTATCTTTTCAAAGAATCAGCTTCTGGGTTTATTGATTCTTAGAATTGTTCTTTTACTCTCTATGTCATTTAATTCTGCTGTGATCTTGATTATTTCCTTCCTTCTACTCATTGTGGGCTTTGTTTTTCGTTGTTCCTCCAGTTCTTGTAGATGCTAGGGTTATGTTGTTTACTGGAAATGTTTCTGTCTACTTTAGGTAGGCCTCTATTGCTATGACATCCATCTTAGGACTGCCTTTGCTGTGTCCCATAAGTTCTGGACAGTTGTATGTTCATTTTCATTTGTTTCCAGAAAGTTTTTTATTTCTTCCTTGATGTCATTCTTTTTTTAATGTATTTTATTGATTATCCTATTACAGTTTCCTGTTTTCCCACCTTTATTCCTCTCCACCCTGCACACCCCACCCCACCTGCATTCCCCTCCTTTATTTCATGTCCATGGGTCATATGTATAAGTTCTTTGGCTTCTATATTTCCTATACTATTCTTAACCTCTCCCTGTCTATATTTTACCTACCATTTATGCTACTTATTCTCTGTACCTTTTCTTCTTCTCTCCCCCTCCCACTCCTTCCCTGATAACCCTCCATGTGATCTCCATTTCTGTGATTCTGTTCCTATTCTAGTTGTTTGCTTAGTTTTTTTTTTTGTTTTGTTTTGTTTTTGTCTTTAGGTTTGGTTGTTAATAGCTGTGAGTTTGTTGTCATTTAATAATTCATAGTTTTGATGTTCTTTTCCTTAGATAAGTCCCTTTAACGTTTCACATAATAAGGGCTGGGTGATGATGAACTCCTTGAACTAGACCTTATCTGGGAAGCACTTCAACTGCCCATCCATTCTAAATGATATCTATGCTGGAAAGAGTAATCTTGGAGGTAGGTCCTTGCCTTTCATGACTTAGAATACTTCTTTCCATCCCCTTATTTCCTGCAAGGTTTCTTTTGAGAAATCAGCTGATAGTCTAATGGGAACTCCTTTGTAGGTAACTGTCTCCTTTTCTCTTGCTGCTTTTAAGATTCTCTCATCTTTAAACTTGGGTAATGTAATGATGATGTTCCTTGGTGTGTTCCTACTTGGGTCCAACTTCTTTGGGACTCTCTGAGCTTCCTGGACTTCCTGGAAGTCTATTTGCTTTGCCAGATTGGGAATTTCTCCATTATTTTTTCAAACAAGTTTTCAATTTCTTGCTCTTACTCTTCTCCTTCTGTCACCCCTGTGATTCAGATGTTGGAACATTTAAAGATGTCCTGGAAGTTCCTAAGCCTCTCTTTGTTTTTTGAATTCTTGTTACTTCATTCTATTCTCATTGACGTTTCTTTCTTCTGCTACAAACTGTTGACTTGAATCTCAGTTTCCTTCCTGTCACTGTAGGTGCCCTGTATATTTTCCTTTATTTCACTTTGTATAGCGTTCACTTTTCCTCTATTTTGCGATGATACTCAACCATTTCTGTGAGCATCCTGATTACTAGTGTTTTGAACTGTGCATATGATAGGTTGGCTATATGATCATTGTTTAGTCGTATTTTTTCTGGAGCTTTGATCTGTTCTTTCATTGGGACCATTTTTTTTTTTTTTGTCTTGCCACACCTGTTATGAGGGGTAGAGACTTAGGTGTTCACCAGAGTTGGGTAACCCACATTACTGTATTTGGGCAAGGGTTCTGAGAGGAAACAATGTTGCTTGCACTGCTCTCTTCTGGTTTTCAGTCATTTCCCTTGCTACCCACAATCAATTTGGGCCCCTCTGGTGCTAATTCGTGGGTGGGTTGGTTTATGTACATTCTAGGACCCTGTGGGTCCCTCCAACAAACACTGCTGTGAGGCTGGGAGTTTCTCCCACTGCTGCCTCACCCCACCTAGTTGTTTTTAGTCAGAGACTTTGAGGCTTTATCTCCCTGTACTGGAATCCTGGGTTCTGCAGTCTATGTCACTCCCCAGTTTATCTGCACACGAATGTGGGACCACTCAGTCTGCAATCCACTGTCTCACCAGGTCTGCCAGCCACTGCCTTGCCCACCCTGTTCCTCCAGCTGCTGCCTTTCTATGAGTCCTCTTCATCTGGCTCCCTGTCTCTGCCCCTCCTACTAGTCTTTCTGAATGTTTTTTCATTAACTCCTTGGTTGCTGGGCTTCCATACAGTTCAATTTTCTGTCAGTTTTTTTTAAATTTGCCGTTGTTCTTCTTTTGGTTGTGGGAGGAGGCACAGTGGGTGTACCTATGTCTACATCTTGGCCAGAAGTCCTGATGTCATTCTTAACCCATTCATTTTTTAATAGCATGCTATTCAATCTGAATGAATTTGAGTGTTTTTCCTTGAGTTTGGTTTCTAGTTTTAGGCCCTTATGGTCTGAGAAAATGCTTGATATGATTTCAATTTTCTTGAATTTGTTGAGGTTTGTTTTGTGTCCTATTATGAAGTCTATCTTTGAAAATGTTCCGTGTTCATTCATAAAGAATGTGTATTTTGTTTTTTTGGGATGAAAGGTTCCTTATATCAGTTAAGTCCATCTGATCTAGGCCATTGTTTGATGCCACAATATCCTTGTTGATATTTGTGTGGGAGATCAATCCTTGTTGACAGTGGGATGTTAAAATCCTCTAGTACATATGTGTTGCTGTGTATATCTTTCATGAAGTCCTCCAAGATCTTCCTTATATGTTTGGGTGCTCCTATGTTGGGTACATATATGTTTATAATGCATATGTCTTCTTGATAGACTTTTCCCTTGAGTATTAGGAAGTAGTATCCTTCCGTGTCTTTTTAAAAAATATTTTATTTATTTATTTTTAGAGAGAAGGTAAGATAAGGAGAAAGAGAGGGAGAGAAACATCAATTTATGGTTGTCTCTCACATGCCTCCTACTGTGGACCTGGCCTGCTACCAGGCATGGGCCCTGACTAGGAATTGAACCAGTAACCCTTTGGTTTGCAGGCCAGTGCTCAATCACTTAGCCAGTCCAGTCAGGGTCTTCTGTGTCTCTTTGTATGGCCTTTGTTTTGAAGTCTATTTTGTCTGATGTAAGTATTGCTACCCCAGCTTTCTTTTTATGTCTGTCCATTTGCTTGGAATAATTTTTTCCTCCCTTTGCTTTCAGTCTGCGTAGGCTTGTTTTTCTGAGGTGGGTCTCTTGTAGGCAGCATATGTGCAGGTCATGTTTTCCTATCCACTCAGTTACCTTATGTCTTTTGATTGGAGCATTTTATCCATTAATATTTAACATTATTATTGATAGGTACTTATTGATTTGTCCCCCTTTGTTCCTGTGTTTCTCTCTCTCTCTCTCATACCCTTTTTTGTTCTCTTCTTAAAGTAGTCCCTTTAGCATGTCTTGCAGTGCTGGTTTAGTGGAAGTGTATTCTTTCAGTCTACATTTGTCTGGCAAACTCCTTATTTAACCTTGCAGGGTAGGGTAGTCTTGGTTGCAGGCCTTTGCTTTTCATTATTCAGAATATTTCTTGCCATTCCCTTCTGTCTTGTAGTGTTTTTGTTGAGAAATCAGCTGTTAGCCTTATCAAAGTTACCTTATATGTTACTTCTTGTTTCTCCCTTCCTGCTTTTAGGATTCTCTCTTTGTCTTGTAGGTTCCCATAAGCTATCTTCATATTTTTTTAGTCTTTTCTGTGCAGCTGGTGTACCTAGGTATTTCTTTCTACCTTGTCTTCCAGCTCACTAATTCAGTCCTCTGCTTCATCCAGCCTGCTTGTCATTCTATCTAGTGTACTTTTTATTTCATATATTGTATTCTTCATTTCTTCCTGGTTCTTGTTATCATTTCTATTTCCTTTTTCATACTATTTTAGTTCCCACTCAGTTCCTTGCAGTTGTCTGTGAGTTCCTTGAGCATCCTTATAAACATCCTTTTGAATTCTATATCTGATAGTTTACTTGCCTCCGTTTCATTTCGCTCTTTTACTGGGGAATCTTCCTTTCCTTTTGATTGAGGTTTATTTTTTGTTTCCCCATTGTAGGTGACTCTTACTATTTGTTTCTGCAATTCCCAAAGCTCTGCTTTGCCAGCTGTATTCATAGGGTAAACTTCTGTGGTAGTAGTTGTGTGGGACCCAGTGGTGCTATTTTCTTGATCTCCTTGTCTGGATGCTCTAGGATTGCTCTTTCTTCCATTTGTGTTAGTTTTGTCTTTGTACTTGGTCTTTACCTGTTTGTGGCTCCTTTGTTGGTGGGTTTTCCCCTCTAGTGGGTTTACTGGTGTTCACAACTCCCACCTTGTCTTGTATGTGGTCAACAGCAGGGCAAAGATGAAATGGACTAAGACAGCAGGAGAGCAATCTATGGGATTTAAGGTACTAACTAGTAGAGGACAGATAGGAGATCCTTTGGAGAAGTGCAGCAATAACCATGATATTTCACCTAACTAGCCACTTTTTATAAGAGGTGGAAAAAGAGCAAGACTCTTTTTAGAGGGAACAAGATTGTGAGCTGACTTTAGAAAGCAGAGTGCTGATGCAAGGTTAGATGGTGAGATATAGTGAGAGTAAGGGATAGAAACTTGACGTAGTGTGTGAGAGAATAAAGTTAACCACAACAGTTATAGAGTTCAGGAGATGGCAAAATGGATTAAGACCAGGGAAGTATGCAGTGTGGGGTTTTGAATAACGATAATATGATGAGAACTGTATAATCTGAATAAGAAGAATAAAATGTAAAATACCAAGAGTAGTGTTTCATTGGAATATGAGTGAAGTGGAAGAAGAAAAATTAAAATGCAATATGAAAGGGAGAATAAAGAAAACAAATCAAACAATGAAATCAAACAAACAAAAAATCAAGGAAAACTGTACAGACAGAAGATAAACAAAAAAATAAATACAAAATAAATAAAAATAATAGACTTCTAGCCAAGATGGAGGCATAGGTAGATACACTTTGCCTCCTGACTCAACCAACAGAAGTACAACACTGAATTTAAAAACAAAAACAAAAGAAAAAACAGAGCTGGCAGAAAATTGTATTGTATATAAGTCCAACAGCCAAGGAGTTTAAGAAGAAACACTCATTCACACTGGTAGGAGGGGCAGAGATGGGCAGCTGGGTGGAGAGGACACACGGCAAGGTGGTGGTCATGTCCAGGTAGGCGAGGCAGTGGCTGGTGGACCAGGCAGTGCCACATATGTGTGTGGATAAACTGGGAGCCACAGCTGGGGAGTGAGACAGACCAAGTAACCCTTGGTTCCAGCATGGGAAAATGAAGCCTCAAAACCTCTGTCTGTAAAAACATGTGGGTGTTACAGTGGTGGGAGAAACTCCCAGCCTCACAGGAGTGTTCATTGGAAAGACCCACGGGGTCCTAGGACATACAGAAACCCACCCAGCTGAGAATCATCACCAGAACTGCCCAATTTGCTTGTGGGTAGTGAAGGAAGTGGCTGAAAGCTGGCTGAGAGCTGAACAAACAGTATTTTTCCTTCTCAGACCCCTCTACTACATACAGCACCACAACATAGGCAAGTAGGTTGACATGCTCTGGCAAATACCTAAGATTCTACCCCTTAGAATATAATAGCTGTGCTGAGACAAAAAATATGGTACAAATGAAAGAACAGATCAAAACTCCAAAAATAAACTAAGTGATTAAAAGATAGCCAACCTATCAGATACAGAGTTCAAAACACTGGTAATCAGGATGCTCACAGAAATAGTTGAGCATCATTGCAAAACAGAGGAAAAGTATTCAAAGTGAAATAAAGAAAAATATGTAGGGAACCAACAATGAACGGAAAGAAACAGGGACTTGAATCAATCATTTGGAGCAGAAGGAAGAAATAAACATTCAAACAGAACAGAATGAAGTAACAAAAATTAAGAAAAATAAGTAGAAGCATAGGAACCCCTGGGACAACTTTAAACATTTCAACATTCAAATCATAGGGGTGCCAGAAGGAGAAGAGGAAGAGAAAGAAATGGAAAATTTTGTTTTAAAAAATAATGAAGGAAAATTTCCCCAATATGGCAAAGGAAATAGACTTTCAGGAAGTGCAGGAAGCTCAGAGAGTCCCAAAGAAGTTGGAACCAAGGAGGAACACACCAAGGCACATCATCATTACATTAGCCAAAATTGAAGATAAGGAGAGGATCGTAAAAGCAGCAAGACAAACTGAGAGAGTTACCTACAAAGGAGTTCCCATCAGACTGTCAGCTGATTTCTCAAAAGAGACCTTACAGGCAAGAAGGGGCTGGAAAGAAGTATTCCAAGTCATGAAAGGCAAGGACCTACATCCAAGATTGCTCTATCCAGCAGAACTATCATTTAGAATAGAAGGGCAGACAAAGTACTTCCCAGATAAGGTCTAGTTCAAGGAGTTCATCATCACCCAGCCCTTATTATATGAAACGTTAAAGGGACTCATCTAAGAAAGAGAAGGGCAAAAACTATAAATAGTAAAATGACAACAAACTCACAATTATGAAGAACTGAACCTAAAAAACACAAAAGGAAAACAACAAACTAAGCAAACAACTAGAACAGGAACAAAATCACAGAAATAGAGATCACTTGGAGGGTTAGCAGCAGGGAGCGGGAGGGAGAAAGGGAGAAAAATTATAGGGAATAAGGACGTTAAATTTTAAGTTCAAAATGGACAGGGCAAGGTTAAGAATAGTACAGGAAATGGAGAAGGCAAAGGACTTACATGTACAACCCACGGGTATGAAGTAAGAGAGGGGAGTGCTGTTGGGAGGGGGGTGTGCAGGGGCAGAGACCCACAGGGGTCTCCATAAAGGGCAGAAGAGAAGTGGGACAAGTGTAATACCATAAACAATTACAAAAATTCAATGAAATGAAAATTCTGAAGGATAGGAATGTGAAATTTGGTTTAGCTATTGGTATACGCCTTGTGACTTTTCTCTGGAGCTGTCTTTGGTCTTCTTGTGGCTCCAGGTGTTATTGTCTTACACTTGAAAAAAGAAATACAGCAACAACAAAAAGCCTCTTGCTGACTTTAAACCTGCCAAGTGGGTTCTGCTGGTCTTCCTGGATGCAGCAGGCAAAGGGGGGCTGGTCTCTGTGTTTTCCCTCTCCTGTGGTTCTGCATGGAAGGGGGCTTGGTCTGGGCCACAACATTCACAGGTGTTCAGTTTCCAGCCCACGCCCCAGGGTGCTGTGTGGTCCACATTGTCCACTCGGAACACTTGTGCCAGGCCAGTGACTACAATCCTTGTTGTGCAACACTTTGGTCAGTCCTTGAGGTGCAGTGAGTGGGAGCAAATCGCACCCCTCCTCTTCCTCCTTCTCCATTGGCCTGGGTCCAAACTCCATTGGACTTCGTGCACACAAAGTCTCTTCAGAGCAGTTTAGTCCCCTATTGAATTAAGTTTCTCTGGGTGCAGTTACCTCTCCAAGTCCCTGATTAATCCGTGGGGTGCCATGAGTGGGAGCAAATCATGCCCCTCCACTGGCCCAGCTGCTGTACACCATAGGTCCTTGCACAGCAGCTGAGAACCTTTTTTGAGTGAATTCCCCTTGGTTGTGGCTGGCCGTTCCTAACAAGTGCCTGACTTTACACACAGACCAACTCTCTGACCAGTCCAGAGACCATCTGGGTCATGGCCAGTCTTGGCCCATCTCTACTCTCATCTCCAGGTGTCACCTGATTCCCCAATTTCTCTGGTATTCTCCCAGCTGGGGACCACAGTACCAGACTGAGTTCATAGCCAGCTCTGTGTCTCTTACTGCGTCTGTATCCCCCAGCGACTTTAAGTATCCAGGTCTCTCCTGGTGCCTGTCTGTGGCTTACCTGCTCTGGGAGTCGAGGGAGCCGGCAAGCTACAGTCACGGACCTGCCTCCCCTCCAAAGCTCCTGCAGCAGCACAGGCCCCAGGGACTTCCCCTTTGTCCTACAAAATTTCCCTATCGTCAGTTTTTAAACATCCCCGGCAACTTCTGCCTTCCAACCTCCACATCCGTGGGGATTCTATTTACGGTTCACTCCATTCCTCGGGAGACCAGCCAGGTGTCCCAGCTGGGTACACGAGCAAGTGGGCTCAGCCCCCATCTACCTTGCCGTCATCTTCCATCACCTCCTCTAGGTCATCTCCATTTATTTCTACAATGGGATTTACTCTCCTTCTGGGTGAAATTTATTAAGTAAATCTACCTTTTAAAGTCAGAGAAGAGCCCTGGCTGGTGTGGCTCAGTGGATTAAGTGCTGGTTCTGTGAACAAAAGGGTCACCAGTTCGATTCTCAGTCAGGGCACATGCCTGGGTTGCAGGCTGGATCCCCAGTGTGGGGCATGCATGCATGAGAAGCAACCACACACTGATGTTTCTTTCCCTCTATTTCTCCCTCCCTTCTCCTCTCTATAAATAAATAAAAATTATTAAAATATCAGAGAAGAGATGGTGGTCCCAAAATTGGACAAAGGGTCCTAGAACATGAACAGATGTTGTGGGTGGGGTGTTGCAGAAAATAGGCTTGATTTGGGGCTGGCAGTGCTGAAGGGATCCTGTTCTTCCAGGCTAGTGGGCAGGAGGGGCGGCCCAGCTGTATGATGGGGCTACACTTTGTGTATACCTCTCTCGCCCGCCTTCCAGCCCCACCCCAGCTGTGTGGAGCGAACCTCAGCCTATACAGGTACTGTTTCACTCTGATCAGGCTGCCATAACAAAATGCCAGTGATTAGGTAGCTTAAATGACAGAAATTCGTTTCTCACAGTTCTGGAGGTGGAAAGTCCAAGATAAGTTTTGGGTTGGTTTGGTTTCTCCTGAGACCTGGCTCCTGGTATGTAGTTGGATACCTTCTCACTGTGTCTTTGCATGGCCTTTCCTTTGTGTATATACATGCCTCGTGTCTCTTCCTCTTCTTATAGGGACATCAATCACATTGGATTAGCATCCCCCCACACTTTATGAACTCATTTGAACTTAATTACTTCCTTAAAGACCCTATGTCCAAGTATGGTGGTCATATTGAAAGGGTAGGGTTTCAACATATGGATTTTGGGGGGACACAATTCTGTCTGTAACAGACATCAAAGGTGGAGAGCTGCCTCCGGTTAAAGGTGAGGATTTAGGACATAGGCCCCAAGGTGTCCATGAGTAGTCCCAGTTCAGAGCACTTATCACTCACCGGTTTATTCTCTGCCACACTCTAGTTAACAGGTTGTCCTACTGCTGTGGTCCATTCTGTGGTCCTGAATGGAAGTGACATACTGTGGAACAGGAATGTTCACTTTAAGTTCATGGTGGACTTCTTGGTGGCAGTGAACCCTGAGGCTGTAGACATATTTTGTTTTCTTTTTCCAGGGAGAAGGTCAACAGTTTTCACTTGATTCCCTGAGGCATGCAGGTCCAAGAGACAATATAGACGGCTCCTCTAGGGGTGGGGGAGCCTGGGCCTTGCTCTGGTGGCTCAATGCAAATCTCTGACGATGGCAAGGCTGTGCCCATGGCTCTTCAGAACACAGCACAGCTAAACAGAATCTTTTAATGCCTGTGTCACAGAGATGCTGAAAACCTGCCTGGAAGTGACATACAAGGTCCCTCAAACTCTAGTATTTTATTGATCCTCAGTAATCTGGGGCCAGGCAGGTGCTCTTTCTAATAGACACATATTTCAGAGGAGGAATGAGGCTCACAGGAGTAATGGCCCAGGATAATTCTTCCTGGACCTGAGACCCGGCTCCTGAGCCCAGGGATTTTATGTCTTATATTACATATACATTTAAATTAACTACTTTGTTTACTTTCCTGGCTGGCAGGTTTGGCTTATATTTCAATCTATTTGTAGCTCACAAACCTATTTCTGTTGGTCTATTCTCACCAGCGAGCAAAGCTAAGCCACCTAGTCATTATGCCCACATTTCCTTTTTTTAAATTTATTATTATTTTTTAACATTTTTATTGATGTTCAAGAACAGTTTTCTGCCTTTCCCCTGCACCCCTCCCAACACCCCAGCCCTTCCC
>PVKM010030763.1:0-11609 GCA_004027735.1 Carollia perspicillata
TCCTCTCTCTCTCTCTTTCTTGCAACTGTAAGAGAATGTTTATTTAGAAAGTCACAGAAGTAGAAAAGATGAGCCAGTTGGGTTGCATGGGCTCAGGAAATAAGTTACAGAGGCAAAAGAAGGGCCCTTGGAGCTTAGGAGCAAGAAAGGTAAACATGCGTGGAGAAAGAAAAGAGGAAGGAAAAGAAACAGAATACTCTAGAGAGATCATAATGGGGATTGAAGCGGGGAAGGCATGGGCATGCTCCAGAAGGGCAGAGCATGTAGTAGGTCCTTTGTCTTGAGGTTTTTATCTATACTTCAAAGATGGGAATTCTAGGGGAGGTCTCAGAGGAGGAGCCCAATAGAATATTTATCAGCTTTATGCTGATGTACCAAAATGAGATTTATGCTACTGACTTAATCCCTCCTTGGGTGTGGTTGGCACAAATGGCACTAATTGACTTTCTGTAATCTATCTCTCCAAATAGGGTAATTTGCCACATCTTTCTTAACCTTGTACATATAGATATGATTGATTAGATATGTTAATAACAAAATGACATTATATGTATCTATTCACCAAACTGTATGCACATAAAAATTCAGTTATAAGAAATTGTTAGAAGGGTCACCTGATATCTTGTCAAATAAATTTGCCAAGACAAAACGGAGTCATTTTATTGCTTAGAGTCTCTCCAAACTGGTTTGACCTTGTAAATCATTTTGTTTTTATGTGAATAATGACTCTCAGTGCCTTCAATTTATGCTAATGATATGCTAATATTGGAACAAACAGGTTTTTTGTGGAACGAATAGATATATAAAGACTGAGAATGTGGGTAGTCTCATTCTTGGAAGAATTTTGATTTTTAGAAACCAGAGAAGATAAATAGGGAAGTAAATAAAGGTTTAAAGGTATTTGTCTTTATGGAATTTGTCCAGTGTAGAAGTTGGCTTCCCTTGTAAGAAGACTATGTTGGCAAGTCCTATGTGGTTTCCCACAGGAATTTCTGCAATGGAAATGATAATGAATCAGGTGTGGCTGGTGCATTTTGGACATTTTCCTTTGTGATAAAACTGACCGGAATGTCATTGGATAATTCTGCCTTTTTGTTCCCCTTGGGACACTAAAAACATCAAAGCAATGTGTTTAAGAATTTCTAGAATTGATAAGTACTTTTACATCTGAGGGCTGACATGAACAAAATAAGTAATAAGATATCAATATATCCCTTAAGTTGTCTTTTTTTCGTTTTTAAGGGAATGAGTATTAAATAGCTCATGGAGTCTAGAGGCCCTGTAGGAATTCCTCGTAGACTCTCTTAAATTTATGTTTCTGAAGCAATTTATTGGATGTAGTAAAAGTGTTTTCTCTGGAATGCTATTACTATTATGCTTTTATTTCCTAATTCCAGATTTCTGAAAGTTCTTTTGTTTCCTTTCACTCTTTCATATTTTTGAGTGAAGGAAAGGGGCAGACTCATGAGGAATCCCATTGCTTCTTACAGAGTTTGCAACAAAGAGAAATAAATCTTAGTTGGGATATATATGTATGTGCACTATGTATATTCATATACTACGGAAGGGGAAAGAGGACAGTTATATCTGTAGTACACCAAAAGATGAATTTGTTTTCTCAGAAGTTTCTAGCTTTATGAAAAAAATTACTTGGAGTTTCCATCTGGAGGAGTATCCCAGATATTTCAGCAAAAGTAAGCCAAATGTTTCTGAACTCATATGCCTTTGGTACCCCTCAACAAATTATATACTTGCTTTCACCAGTAGCATGTATTATGTTCTTCCTGCTTGCAATTATAACTTTTATTACTTAGGCTGAAAACTGCTAAAGTGAGATGTACATTTCTAAAGTACATTTCTAAATTGTCTTGAGAAAAGTTCTACTATCTGTTCATTCAATTATGATCACTAGTGGTTATCATGTTTGGAGGCATAGCCAGGTCTATACATTCCAATCTGGTTCCAAACCAAGAAAGCCCAAGGCTATAGTGGGCTCCCAATTTGGTGCTCTTCTTCTGGCACCAAGTGATCTGATAACTAGCAGGATAAATCAAAGCAAAAAAAAATTCCCTACCACTTCCTGTGAAAATACCATTTATGTAAGTATAAACAATCATTGATAAAAAGTATTTATATTTATAAATATCAAACACCAACCAGATAAAACACACCAAACTAGAACATGAAGGATACATGTCTATTAAAGTAGGAAGTGCACGACTGATGTCAAGATGGTACTTCTGATCAAGATGGTGGCATGGGTAAATGTGGTATTTGCTTCCTTCCACAACCACATCAAAATTGCACTGAAGTACAGAACAACCATCATTTAGAACTTCTTGAAATCTAGCTGAACAGAAGTCCTACACTAAAGATATAAAGAGGAAGCCACAAGGAGACTGGTAGGAGGGGCGGAGATGAGGAACAGGCTGGTCCCACACCCACATGCGGCAGATAAAAATGGGGATGGATATTCCAGATGTAGAGGCCCCCTCTGAGGAATGAGGGATCCCAGCCCTACACCAGACCCCTTAGCCCAGGATTCCAGTGCCAGGAAGAGAAGTCCCTATAACTTTTGGCTATGAAAATCAACTGGGATTGAGACTGAGGGAGACTGAGGTTCTTCTGGAGCCCCCAGAAATTCCTCTTAAAGGGCCCATACATGGACTTACTCAGACTCACTCACTCTGAGCTCTGGAACTGGGGAAGCCACTTAAAAGGAATTAGAGACATATGGGGAGGAAATGAACTGTCCACCATCAGGGTGAGATCTGGGGAGGCAGCTTTCTCCCTGACAGAACTGCTGGCAGAGGCCATTATTCCTTTGATAAGCACCTCCTCCTCCCCAGAGCTGGCAGGTGGGTGCCATATCTGAGTCTCCTTCAACCTGGCTTACACTGTTTGCCCAGCCCTGGTGATTACCTGAGGCCCCACACCACCCTACTTTTAAGACCACCCACACTGTTTCCAGTGGCTTTCCCATACCTATGTCCTGACATGGCTCATGATTCAGATTTTCCTAAAATCTCTCAAACAAGCAGCATCTGACCTCAGTGTGCCCTGTACCTCTTGCTAAGTGGCCTCAGGCCTGACACTAGCAGCAGGCAATCTTGATTCATAGATTGGCCTCACTTGGGTACCTCCAAGCCCAGCTCAAGTAACAGCCATCTACAGATAGCTTTGTAGCTCACGTTGGATGGCTCCAGACAGAACATAGGCAGTGGCTAACCTTATTCTGCTCCTCTCAGGAGGCCCCAGACAAGAACACCCAGTGGGAAGCTTCATATGACATTGAAGCACCATCACTCAACCACCTCCACAGGTGACACACTCAAGGGGTGGCCTCAGCAGACACCAGAACCCAGCTGAAGTAAGTCCTGCTCTGTAGGGTGAGTCCCTGCACAACTGATCCTCCATGGTGGTTGGAGGTTGGTGACCAACGGTCACAGCTAGTACTAGCAGCTGAGCAGACTGGGGGTAAACCCCTCCCACTGATGTGCCAACAGCAATCAAGGCTCAACTATAAGAGGGTGTACACAGCAGAGGGCACACCTCAAGTGCCCAGCTTGGGTGATCAGGCAGGCTGTGCCACTGGACCCCACAGAATGCCTACTATGTTAGGTCACTTTACCAAGCCTGGGAGAATTAGCAGCTCTACCTAATATGTATAAACACACACACAGAGGTTGCCAAAATGAGGAGACAAAGAAACATGCCTCCGCCAAAACCCCCCAAATCCCTAAGCAAAATGGAGACAAAAAATCTATTAGATGCAGAGTTCAAAACACTGGTTATAAGGATGCTCAATAAACTTAGTAAGAAGTTCAACAGCATAAAAAGGACCAGTCAGAAATTAAGAATAACTTATAGGGAATCAACAACAGAGCAGATGAAGCCAAGAATCAAATCAGTGATTTGGAATATAAGGAAGCAAAAAACACCCAATTGGAATGGCAAAAAGGAAAAAAAGTCCAAATAATGGAGAGAGTATAAGGAGCCTCTGAGACAACTTTAAATGTACCAACATTTGAATCATGGGGGTGTCAGAAGAAGAAGAGAGAGAGCAAGAAACTGAAAACCTATTTGAAAGAATAACAACAAAAAACTTCCCTAACTTGGTGAAGGAAATAAGACATACAAGTCCAGGAAGCACAGAGAGTCCCAAACAAGATGAACCCAAAGAGACCCACACCAAGACACATCATAATTAAAATGCAAAAGGTTAAAAACAAAGAGAGAATCTTAAAAGCAGCAAGAGAAAAGAATTTGATTACCTACAAGGGAGCTCCCATAGATTGTCAGTTAATTTTTCAACAGAAACTTCACAGGCCAGAAGACATTGGCAAGAAATATTCAAAGTGATGACAAGGAATGACCTACAATCAAGATTACTCTACCCAGCAAAACTATCATTTAGTATTGAAAGACAAATACAGAGCTTCTCAGAAAAGAAAAAGATAAAGAAGGTGCTATATGAAATGGTAAAGGGCTTATTCAAGAAGAAGAAAAAATATTAAAAGCATGAACAATAAAATGACAATAAAAACATATATATCAACAACTGAATCTAAAAAACAAAATAAACAAACATCCAGAACAGAAACAAACTCATAGATACAGAGAACATTTTGATAGCTGCGAGAAGGGAAAAGGGTTGGGAACACAGGTAAAAAAGGGAAAGCGATTAAGAAGCACAAATTGGTTGTTACACAATAGTCACAGGGATGTAATGTACAGTATAGGAAACATAGTTGATAATATTCTAATAATTATATAGTGTCAGATGCTTGCAAGATTTATTGGGGCGATCACTTAGTACATTATGTAATGTCTAATCACTGGGGTATACACCTAAAACTAATATAATAATGTATGTCAACTGTAATTGAAAAAAAATAATTTTTAAAAGAATAGAAATAGAAATTGTCTATTCCAGGAGATGTCATCATGAACATTCTCAGGGTTATTTTTATTGGGGAATATGCTGCAACAGTGCTCCTGACCTCTTTTCTCAGAAGGACATAGGCCAGAATGGCATCTCAGAAGCTTGTTTTACCACTTATATTTGTACCAGTGAAAGCTAATGTTTAAAACAAATGTGTTTGTTTATGTGCATTAAAAAACAAACAAACAAAGAGGGATCTGAGAGCAAAAATTTCCTTTCCAGGTTTCTAGGTTATTTAGAAAAGTATATTAGTTCATTTAAAAAATGTTTTATTTACCAAAATTTTGGAAGATATATTTTTGTTTTGGTTTCATTTGTTTTTAACTAATGCCAAGACTATAGACTTCATTAGCATATTAGTGAGCAAATGGTGCCTCATAAGGAAAAATCCTTCGAAACCCACAAATTAACTTCAGTGTCTAATTTTAAATGGTGTAAAGACTGCATTGGGATCTTAATAACCATGTTTTATAGAAACTGCTGTTGTACTGAATTTTGTGTAAACTTTACTAAAGCTTACATGAGAAATAAGTTTAATAATCTGAAGTGTTGGCAAGTGTGCATACCCAAATTGTAAAAATATTTAACTTTTTCTTTTAATTACCACATTAAGTTTTCCTTAAACTGTGATTTTACTTTTATTTTTTAAAAGATTTTATTTATTTATTTTTAGAGGGGGAAGGGAGAGAGAAAGAGAGGGAGAGAAACAGCAGTGCGTGGTTTCCTCTCACGTACCCACTACTGGGTTCCTGGCTGGCAGCCCAGGCATATGCCCTGACTGGGAATTG
This sequence comes from Carollia perspicillata, assembly GCA_004027735.1. NCBI lineage: Eukaryota > Metazoa > Chordata > Mammalia > Chiroptera > Phyllostomidae > Carollia > Carollia perspicillata. Next base: position 5,734 of record PVKM010030763.1, read on the forward strand.
AACTAGTGACCCCTTGCTTCGTACGGTAGCATTCAATCCACTGAGCCACACCAGCCAGGGATGATTATACTCTGAAATGAGGATTCATTTGCTAAATTTTCTTGGAAGGAATTTGAAAATATTTTGGATTAAGACCATTTATGAAGCACTGAAAAGCCCTTAGTATTATTTTCTAGACTGATATCTTTAATGATTATACCTCATAATTTGTAAGTGGGGAATCTGTGTGACTTACCCGATTAAAGCAGTGTTCATGGTTGGGTCCATAAAAGTGCTGCAGACATCTCACATTGTTTTTGTTGACGATCTTGTTGAAGAATTCATTGACATACTTGATAGGGAATGCACAGACAGCAGAGCTATTCATTGGTTCAGCAGAATCTGGCTTGCTTTGTGCAAACACCCCATAGAGAATGTCATCATTCAGGTTGGCACCTATCTGCCTAGCGAGATGGGTCCCTGGCTTACTGACATATGCAGCTTGGAGAATATTAAAGACTTCCTCCCTTGGGGATCTCTTTCTTCTCTTTTCTGTGAGAATACACTCCAGAGGCATTTCCATGTAAGAATGCAATCCAGAGTCTATAGAACAGAACCTGATTATTCTTGTGTGAAAAGTCTGAGCATCAAGAGTTTCCCGTTGGACCGTCAAGAAGTAAATAAAATGGTTGCTTTCAAAGGCATGGACATACTTAATAGGGTAAGAATCTTGGAACTCAGGTAAAACATCAATATAGGACTGATCTGTCAAAAATTTAAAACCATCTTGTGTTTCCTTTAGCCTTCTCACTGATATCGAATGTATTGAATAATCTGGAAGGTAAGAAGAATTTATGGTATTGCCCACAAAAAAGTTGATGAACCGGTGCTTTTCAGACATCAAGACCTTGGTTCCAAGGGCACTCACCACACAGTCAGGACACTGGCTGGGCTCTTCATCTGTCTGTGGGGAGTACATACAATGTACTTTTGACCGTATGTCAGCAGTATTGTAGTGAGGAAGGACATGTCTCTGGCAGGCCCCTCTCCAAACACTTCCACAGCTAATGAGTTGGTCATCATAGTATGTGTCAACAAGCAGAGCCATGTTGATATTATCTTTCCAAACACCACCTGAAAAATTGGCTTTGCGGCTGCAGTTCTGACATGGGAAGCAATCTGGGTGTTCCAGCATAGGCCCAGTCTTGTACTCAGAAACCTTCTGAAGGTCTTTGTCATTTAAAACGTAAATGTAATTAGTGGCACCGAGGTAAATGTGATGCTTGTGTAAAACGACATTCTGGATGGGTGTTTCTGCGGTGAAGTTAGGAAGCTGATACTCCATGTCCACATTCATCTCAGATTTTACTAGTGCCTCCTTGCACTCCCCATCACTCTTCTGCACCAAGGTAAACAGAAGCACAAGGATGCCAGGTGCAAGCCCAGCAGGGGCCTTCATGGTGAGAAGTTTATCTGCCAAAACACATTCAAGGAGAGAGCAATTTAGTTGTCATTAGAAACAACGAAGAAACAGAAAGAACTATACAAGTTAAACTATTAAAAATACAGCTTACTAACTGGAAATTTCACATCGAGTAAAAACAGAAACTCTAGCTGGTTTCACATAAAGATGCATTGTGCAGTTGGACATGACTCTACATAGTTTAATTTTAGAACTCAAGCCAGAACAAGTAATTTTAGAGAACCATTATGAGATACAAACAATGATCTGTATTTAACATGATAGAACTGCTAAGTTAGACTCATTCAGCAATGAAGTCAGAAACATAGCAAATTTCTTTAACTCCTTGCTGGTTGTTTAATATGCTTCAATATCTGTGGTTAATGAATGGGCTGATATTCAAACTTTCTCAGTTAGTCAAGTAAAGGAATTGTGGTTCAGATTCATTTATTCTGGAAATCACAGCAGGCATTGTTTTCTTGGGAGCATGTAGAATTACTAGGCTAAATTTAACTTCCTTTTGGAAGAAAACAATCATAAATTCTAGAAGCACATGATCATATGCTGTTTATAAAAGGATTTTGTGTGCAGAGGAAAGGTATGGTTATAATTTGGCTATAGTTGACCTATTGTTTGGATAGACAAATGCTTAACTTGATGTAAAATCATGCGAACATAAAAACAGCAAGCTGAAAATGTATACAATAAAATTAATATTCAGGACTAAAGACCTAGAATTAATTTTACAGGGAAAGATAGCATATTGTTCATTACCAAGGCAAAGCTATTTAGAAAAAAGAACATTATTTTAGCATTCTGTTGTATGCACATGGACAGTATTTCTACTAGAAAGCAGAGTGGATTTTTGATTCAGTTTTCAAAGACTTAAGGTGTACAAGTTATAAACATTGTAAATTCTACTTACAATAATTATAGTCAGGGTAATAGTTGGAAGGACAGGCCTTAAAATGAATAGAAACTAAATAGGAAAATATTCTTTCCCTTTTTTCAGCGTATACTCTGACAGAACAAAGGGAGCATCTAAAAACATACTGGGTGTTATAACTATCCCAAAGTCTAACACTGGATCTACAAAAATAGCAACAAAATTCACTGAGCAACTAGTATGTGCATAGCTCTATGATTGAACTATAGGAAATGGGAGATGGCTCCTACCCTTCAGTGAATCTAGAATGTGGTTGAGAGATAGCACACATATGCAAATAACTTTAATATATGGCTTCATAATACCTGCATAGCACAAAATAAATGCTAAAAGCATCAAGAGATGGAGGTATGGCCTGTATTTAGGATTATCAAGATTATGAGAAATAGGGACAAGTCTACAGTGTTGTAAGGTCCAGAAAGCAAGGACAAGGTCTGTTTGGCTCATCACTCTATCCCAAATACCTGACATAGAATCTAGAACATAGTAGGTGTTAAATAAATACAAGTTAAATAAATGAGTAAAAATTAAGAAATAAGTTCAAAGTCACAGAACAGGTAAATATAGTAGCCAGAACTTAAATCCAAATATTTTTGACTCAAAAATCAAAGATAATTATACTTTACTAATTTGAAACAAATTGGGGCTTTATTTAAGAGGTCATATAAAGTCATTAAAGGGTTTTGGGCTGGAGAGCCATTTAACCCAGCTTTTACTGATCTTGAGGCAAGGCAGTTTAGAGCAGAAAGAACCTGACAATGCGAAGACCAGTTGACTTGCTATTATTATAGCCCATAATCAGGTAATAAGGGCCAGCCAGGATGGTGGCCACAAGAATAGAAAGAAAGAGATGAATGAGAGACATATTGGAATAAATAAGATAGGTAGGTAAATTGATGGAGTGCACAGGAGAAGACAAAGATTATTAGTGCTCATCTGGGGGAAAGTGGAACAAGTTACAAAATTAAAGTAGTCAGCAGAAGGAAGTAGGACTGAAGACCAATAAATACAATAGTTGATTTTAAACATGTTGAGTTTGGTGTGATTTTGAGATATGAGTGAAAATGTTCTACTATAGCAATAACTAGTAGGTTTTACATTGTTCACCAGGAGGTAGGTGTCTAGAATTAGTGAAGAATGAAGATTCCAAAAATGAAGAATGAAGACAGAGTATTTGTATCAAACAATAGAGGAGAATAAGGAAAGGATTCTGAGGAGAAGCCTGCCCTTACTGTGAAATAGTAACCACCAATCTTGGGTGAACCAATATCCATCTTGGGTGAGACAATGGCAAATGGAAGCGTGAGTTCCAAGTATCTGCCATCTCAACACTAGGAAAAAATGAATATTTAGGACTCACTTTTGCCAGAGTAACTGGGATGCTAGTTTGGCTAGAAAAAATCCTTGCATGTTAACTGCTAACAGGTGATGGTTAAAACCAAGAGTACATTCATGGAGAAACAAGGGAAAGAAGAGAAGGCAAGTGAACCAAATCTAGGGGAATGCTTACACTGGAAAAACCAGTGAAAGACTCAGTAAAGGTAAGTTTAATGAGGCATCGAGTCACAGAAGTCAGGCAAAGTGAGAGGCTTCAAGAACAAGTATATGATCCACATGGCACCTCTTCATTGACCCTCACAAGTAGTTTCTCAGGAGATTCAATAGTGGCAATAGTGGCACATGTGGTGGGGAAGTAGAATGTTTGTTCAAGGAAGGATAATAGAAAGGCAGTATCAGAGTCAAGAGGAGTTTTTTCTTAAATTGTAGGAAAGACATATGCTTATTCGTAGATATCCCTTTCAAACACTAACATTTATTGGTCTCTGCCAAGGACCAGGCAGTGTAGTAGTGACAGGAATACAGAGACATGGTGCCTCTCCTAGGAAGCTCACAGTCACTTAGTGGAGGCATAGGTTGATAGAAAATTATGGGGATATGCAGGAAGGGTAGACAGCTTGGAAGTGGTGCCAGAGATAAGTCTTGAAGGAGGCTGGAGAATGGAAATTTTTAGGTGGCACAGTACTTTATGTGAAGATATAGAGGCAAGGGAGAGCACATGGTCTGGCCAGGAGAAATGCAAGTAGTTGAGCTTAGAGAGATGGGGATATCAAAAAGAACAAACGAGTGAGACAGAAATTGTTATGGCAAACTTCCAAAGGAGCAAGAAGAGGTATTTCCAAGAGCCCTAGAACATAATACAAGTCACTCTACCTGAAACAGAGGAGAGGATGAGAAGAAATCAGATGAAGTACAGGGGCACTGAAGGAGTTCGGGGCACATGATCTCAATGTTTTAAAAATAAATTATTATATATGACCATCTGCTGAAGGTGATGGATACGGGGAGGGATTAGGGACTTCAGGATGAAGGGTGAGGAGGTTTAGAATAGTTATGACAGGGCATGCAAACTGAGGTCAGCAAGAAATGAAAGAAAAGATTGCTTAGTAGCTCTGAGGGTTCCTTTGAGATGATGTACAATGTATTATGACTTCCTCTTCATATTGATGGAAGATATGGAAGAAATCCAAAGCAGAACATTAAGGACACAATGATTTCAGGGTCCAAATGAAGGAACATAATTAGGCATATAGGCTTTGAAGCCTAGAAAACTAGTTGGTACAGAGGCCAAAACAAAGCTTCATTAGGGTAAAGAACTGGAGGAGAAATCATATAACAACAACAAAAAAAATAACATGTTGAGTGCTTACCATATGCCAGCCATTCTGCTAAATGTTTGAATTACTCTTTATAAACACCTTGTGAAGTAAAAAGTATTATTATTCTCCTCTTAGATGAGCAAACTTGCCAAAAGTCACACAGTTAGAACCAGATTCAATCCCACGTCTGGGTGACAGGAATCTGTCCAGGATCTTAAACACTTCACCAACACTGAAGCAGCTTTCTGTGCTAAGAGGGAGTGCACTGGAGGAGAAGTCAGACGATCAAAGCTCTGGTTCTGGCCCTTTTCCTCTCTAGCTGTGTGCTCTCACGCAACTTCATCTACCTCTTAAATTCCAGGATCTGATACTCTCACATAATTATTTTAAATACCAAAAGAGATCTCATCTTTGAAAGCACTTTGTTATATAGTGTATATAAAAATAAATATAGGGTGTTGTACCTGCTCTGTTTATATATAATTCTTATTGTTTTGAAATGAACTAGAACATTTTTGACACTGATGGGAGAAATGACAAGAAATAAAAGAAAAGAATTTGAGGCAAATTCTTTTCTTGTCTATTACAAGACAAGTACGAACTGTAAACAAACTGCAAATGTGTGTCTCAACTTTGTAGACTAGACTATAGTAAGCAAAAAATTAAATGCACTTCTCAATATGGTACTGGTATATCTTTAAAATCAGGGACATTCACCTAATACATTATTTATCACTGTATATTCTCTAAGAAAAAAGAATAAAGAAAACAAATAAACCATTACTGTCAAAGAAAGTATAACAATGAATTTTCATCTCAGTTGATGTCCATT
>PVKM010030764.1:0-17123 GCA_004027735.1 Carollia perspicillata
ATTACAGCTTTTTCTTTTTTATCTACTCACCTACTGATGGGCACTTGGATTGCTTGTGAATCTTGGTTATTATAAATAACACTGCAATGAATGCAGGAGTGCATATATCCTTTTGAATTAGTGTTTTGGGTTTCTTTGGATAAATTCCCAGCAACGGAATTGCTGGGTCGTAAGGCAGTTCTAGTTTTAATTTTTTGAGGTAATTGCATACTGCTTTCCATAGTGGCTGCATTAATCTGCATTCCCACCAACAACGCATGAGGGTTTGCTTTTCTTTACATACAGCCAAGACTAATTTGTTGATTTATTGATGATAGCCATTCTGATACGTGTGAGGTGATATCTCACTGTGGTTTTAATTTGCATTTCCCTGACGATTAGTGACGTGGAGTATTCTTTCATATGCCTATCGGCCATCTGTATGTCCTCTTTGGAGAAGTACCTATTCAGGTCCTTTGCTCATTTTTAAATTGGATTGTCTGTTTTTTTTTTTGGTGTTGAGTTTTATAAGTTCTTTATAAGCTTTGGTTATTAATCTCCTATCAAATGTACAGGCAAATATGTTCTCCCATTCAGTGGGTTGTCTTTTCATTTTGTTGATGTTTTCCTTTGCTGTGCAAAAGCTTTTTAGTTTGATGTAATCCCATTTGTTTATTTTTACTTTGTTTCCCTTACCTGAGGAGATATATCAGAAAAAATATTGCTACAAGAAATGTCTGCGATTTTACTACCTATGTTTTCTTCTAGTATTTTTATGGTTTTGAGTCTAACATTTAAGTCCAACATTTACAAGGCCAGCATTATCCTAATTCCAAAACCAGACAGAAAGAAAGAAAACTATGGGCCTATATCTCAGATGAACACAGATACTAAAATCCTCAACAAAATATTAGCAAACTGGATCCAGCAATACATTAAAAAGATCACATGTCATGATCAAGTGGGATTTATTCTGGGGATGCAAGGTTGGTACAATATCCACAAATCAATAAATGCAATACAACCACACAAACAAAACTAGGGGTAAAAACCATATGGTCATATCAACAGATGCAGAAAAAGAATTCGATAAGATCCAGCATCTATTTATTAATGATAAAAACTCTCAGCAAAGTGGGAATAGAGGAAACATACCTCAATGTAAGAAAGGCCATATTTGCAAACCCACAGCCCACGTCATACTCAATGGGCAAAAACTACAGGGGTTTCCCTTAAGATCGGGAACAAGACAGGCATGTCTGCGTTCATTACTCTTACTCGACACAGGACTGGAGGTCCCAGCCACAGCAATCAGACGAGAAGAAGAAATAAAGCACCCGAATGGGGAAGGAAGTGAAGCTGTCATTATTGGCAGGGGGGATGCTACTGTACACAGAGAACCCTAAAGATTCCACCAAAAAACTACTGGAAATGATAAGTGAATTCAGCAAAGTAGCAGGATATAAAAACAAATATCTAGAAATCAGTGGCATTTTTATACACCAATAATGAACTATCAGAAAGGGAAACTAAAAAACAATCCCATTCACAACTGCTTTACAAAGAATACAACACCTAGGGATAAGTTTAACCAAGCATGTAAAAGACCTGTACCTGAAAAATTACAAGACACCGAGGAAAGAAACTGAGAAGACACAAGTAAGTAGAAGCATACATCTTGTTCACGGACAGGAATGACTGACATCATTAAAATGCCCACACTACCCAAAGCAACCTATACATTCGGTGCAATTCCTCTCAAGATATCAATGGCATACTTCACAGAACTAGAAGAAATCTTCCAAAAATTCGTATGGAACCATGAAAGACCCCGAATAGCAACGGCAATCTTGAAAAAGAAGAACCAAGTTGGAGGAATCACGCTACCTGGTATCAAACTATACTGTAAAGCCACAGCAATCAAACAGCACAGTAACCAAACGGCATAAAAACAGACATGTAGGTCAGCGGGACAGAACAGAGGCCCCGGAATAAGCCCACGCCTTTACGGTCAGTTAACATTTGACGGAGGAGCCAAAAGCACGCAGGGGGCGAAGCCAGTCTGTTTAATAAATGGCGTTGGGAATAACGGGCAGGTCTGTTACCAAAATGAAACCAGGCCACCTTCAGACTCTGTACACAGGAGGAGACTCGGAATGGGTCGAAGCGCTTTCATCCAACTGTAAGTTCCTGAGGGAAGGCATTTGCCTCGTTCACCTCTTTAAACCCAGTGTCCGCCGCAGGGCCTGGCACGGTGACGTGTTACTGCGTGTGTGGCTCCTGGAGAGAGTCAGAGAGAATGTTCCATCTGTGACCTTAAAGACCCTCTGCTCAGTTCAAGTGACTCTATTAAACGCCGGCCTGGTGCGAAGTGCTCTGCTTCAGGGGCAACGACCACCCTGGTGCGGAGAGGCCGCGATCTAGAGCTGGAGTCCCTGCGGCACAACGAATGACAAGCCGCTGGGGGATGCCGCAGGCGATGCCACGTTCGGGTGGCGCTCAAGGGGAGTCCGGCGAAGAAGGGGGCACCGGGACGGGCCTGGGGAGGGTGCTCTGGTTAGATACAGGAAGGGCATGTCTGCACAGAGAGACTAAGCCGCGTGCGTCACGGGGCCGAGAGGCACACTCTGGTTTCGAGCCCCATCTTTTCCGATTACTCGCTGTACCGTTACTGTGAAGGAAGCACTTAACCCCCCTCGTCGCTTGTAGAACATACTGCAGCGCTGAACCAGAAGGAAACGACTAGAACGCCTCACACTGACAACAGCTGCTATTCACTGAGAATCGGTGTGTTAGTTACGCGACTGTTATTTGTAATCCTCACAACGGCACTGTTACAGTTACTACTGTCGCCTCCATCTATGGGGGGGACAGCGACCTGTCCAGTGTGGGGCTGTGACAGGGAGGTCGACGAGGAACCCAGACCTGCACTCCTAAACACTAAAACTGAGTAGATATCGTGCAGAATGAAGTCTTAAGGGAAAATATATGTAAGCGTCAAGCAAGGTCTGAAACCACAACGGGGACGCGAAAGATGCCACCCGGGCACAAGCGGAGGCTGCGACAGGGACCAGGACTTCCGGCTTGCATGGGGGACCGTGGCGGGAGGTGGTGGGAGAAGGCTGGCGAAGGAGGTTCGGGTCCCCCTTGAGGACATCGGGTGTGGGGCTGAGACACTCGCAGCTACTCTGAAAGGCAACAGAGGCACTGGGGAGATTTTTGGGTTTTGTCTTTTGCAAGTAAGTGACGCGATAGAACAACCATTGGTTCATTCTCCCTGTACATCAAAACGATCCTTCCGTGAACTTCTGGAAACCACTTTGTATATACGTGGTGTTATTTGCATTTTTCAAATGAGGAAAATGAAGCCCAGAGATAAGCAGATCATCCAGAATTCATGGGTTTGATTCACAGCGTGACACACTTACTGCCCAGGTATTTTTGGCCAATGGAAACATGAACGTGATCCCAGGGAGTCTACGAAATGTGATAGAAACAGCAGGAGAGATAGTTAAAAACACTATGGACTCAAAAAGGGCAGCCGTGGCAGACACCGGAGAGAAGCAGACTGGGAAGGACGGACCAGGGAGCAGTAGGTTGTTGAATTCCTAAGGCAATGGTTTCTTACTCACTTTATTCATCTCCGAGGTTTGGAGACACACATGCCCATCATAGATTAGAGGTGAAATATTAGCTGAACTGATTAAAGAATGGGCAGGCAAAGCTAACCTGGGAAAGTTTTTGAAAGGTCTTGAGTTGTGTTTAGTAATAAAACCTACAGTTGATATAACCCCACGGTTTCAAAACTCTTTCACACACACTGTTTTAGAAAGAAATGACACAGTAAATAAAAAGAGGTAGGCTGGGGGCAAGTTTTGAAATACAAGCATATGCATTTAAAATAGGGGATGATGCCCTGGCTGGTGTGGCTCAGTGGACTGAGTGCCGGCCTGTGAACCGAAAGGTCGCCGGTTCGATGCCGGGTCAGGGCACACGCCTGAGTTGCGGGCCAGCTCCCCACTTGGGGGCATGCGAGAGGCAACTGATCGATGTATCTCTCACACACCAGTGTTCCTCTCCCTTTCTCTCCCCCTCCCTTCCCCTCTCTCTAAATAAATAAGTAAAATCTTAAAAAAATAGAATAGAGGACAACGATGGCAGCAGGATCACAAGGGGTTGCATGAGAGCCTAGAAGACGGGCCCGGAGAGTTTCGGGAACCCGTGGAGCTACTGGCTTTTAAGGAAATGGAAATGCTCCCTGGTCCTGCCTTCCCAGTCTGCTTCCCCTCCTAGGGCTGTGGCATTTGACTGAATTATTAATTCACTAACTGTTTACTCTCCCCGCTACCTGGGTTACCCTGCAGAAAAGGGAGCTTCGGTTTTATAGCCCTGAGTGGCAGCGTGTGGTGGAAAACTTCTGGGCCTGAGAGCCGAGTGCAGACTTGTTGAGCCTGGGTGTGTTCTCCTTTCCCTCACATTTCTACCTTGGAAGTCCTCCGCACAAAAGTAAATGGATTAAGTGACTTAACATCTGCGAGAGAAAGCCAGCAGGAAATAGATACGGTTCCTCTCACCAGTGAAGAGTGACGTGCTATGGATCACACAAAAATGAGGAAGACTTCCCATAGACTTGGTGACCACGTGCCACGCCGGTTGCATTAAAAGGCTGCGATGCACTGAGTCAGCTCTGAAAAAGCCCGGTAAACACTTTAGATACGAAGGGCGGAGCGTGCGCCCGTGCAAGGAAAGCACGAAGAAGAGCTTCCATTAGGGTCGATTTATGGTCGGGGACTATGAAAAGGAGAAACGTTATTTCAGGGCAGAATGGAACGTGCGGAGTCACAGGGCTCGAGGGGCATCTGACCAGAAACCAGAAGGAACAGCGCCAAGACGGTGCACTGTCTCTGGTTTTCTTTACGTGCAGCTCAAGCTACTGTGTGAGATTCAGATAACGAGCCTCTGCTGACATAAAAGAACGCGCAAAAGCCAGGAATTTTCACATTTTATCCTATTTCTCGGTGTTTAGAATCTATTAAGAAGGATTCGTCAATCATTTAGGCAATTTTGGATATACTTTTTGCTAAAGATTTTATTTATTTATTTATTTTTAGAGGGGGGACAGGAGGGAGATAGAGAGGGAGGGAAACACTGATCAGTTGCTTCTCCCAAGACCACAACTGGGGACCTGGCCCGCAACCCAGGCACATGCCCTGACCAGGAATTGAACCCGTGACCTTTAGGTTCTCAGGCCAGCGCTTGATCCACTGAGCCACGCCAGCCAGGGCTAAATACTCCTCTTTTTTAAACACAGGGCACAGGGCACAATTCACCTGCCAGTTATCCAGCGCTGACAATGCCATTTTGCAACAATATAAGAAACTGAAGATGAAGTCAAGGATACAAGGAAAACCGTTTTTACCAGGCACCTAGCCATCAAAACTGTGATCTTTATTGGGTACATCTAGCAGGCTGGCAGGGAAAGAAGGACGAAGGAGTTATCGAGTTAGAAAGACTCGCAGAGCAGGTCCTTAATAGCTGTGTGACCTCAGGCGGATCGCTTCACCTCTCTGAGCCAAGCTTACCATCCAGGGAATGAAAACGATCTTACCTAATTAACACACTCAGAAAGTGTTCGCTGAGCACCTCCACGCTAGGCACTGGAAATACGGTGATGACCTAGACTGCTCCCCTCCTTCGGCTCCCCGTTAAGGAGGGAGCAAGGACAAACGGCGCGGTCCGAGTGTCCGACCCAGGCGTGGGATGCAGAAAGCGTCGCAGGATGAAATGAACACACGTGCACCGCACCTGAGAACACCGACGGCAGTATCGGGCACAGAGTAGGGCTCCGTGCTCATGCATTTAGTGAGCAGCAGCCCTGGAACCCAACTCCAAGTTCAACCTTCTCCCCATAAAGCCACTCTGTCAAGACTCACACGAGAACTTTGCTTAAATGCAGATTCCAGGCCTCAGACCACACTCTGAGAACAACACAGCCGCCAGCACCCAATCCAAGCTCTTCCAGTAGTCCTATGATGTGAGAGAGAGGAATGCCAAGTCGAACTGCAATAATAAAAGACATCAGTTTCTGTCCGCGAAGAATTAACTGCCATGAGAATTCTCCCTTCTTCCGTAAACAACTAGAACACAGAACAAAATACATGAAACAACGTTTTCAGTTATTGCACAACAAGTGGTACAGGACTATTAAACCGGAGACGGGGGAAGCAGATGAGGTAACACCCACACAGCTGCTCAAGCTTGCCGCGCAGGGCGGTTTCCAGGCCGCGGACGAGGGAGGGGGAAGCGAGCAAAGTCAAGTCTTCTCACGGAGTTGAAGAGCAACAGCTGGGTGTGGGGAGGCTGAGGCAGCTGGAAACGGCGGGGCAGGGTATTAGGGAGGGGCAGCTATGCCAGGAGGAGTCCCGGGGACCTGCGAGGGGGTCCTTTCCAGTCTCTGAACAACATACCCGAGACGGGTACCGCCCGTGTACCTGGAGTTCAAGAAGGAGCGGAGACAGAGGAAGAGAGACAGACTGTAAATATTTGAAGGCAAACTGTGATGACATTATTTGAAGGTACGGGGAGGTTATTATTTGAAAGTTTTTATGAACTCATGAAAAACACTAAATCCAAGTCAAAAGAAGGTCAGAAAAAGAAAGGGAACCAAGTCAGGACAGGGTCCAGAGAAAACCAACAGCGGCAGTGAAGTTTAAACGCAAATGCACTGGTAGTTACGTGGAACGTAAGTGGCCAAACCACTAATTAGACGGCGGAGGTAGTCAGATTCAACATAAAAATATGACCCGACTGCGGGCCTGGTGCTCTGCAAGTATGTCCACGTGCTAACCCCAGAACCTGTGCATGTGTCAGGTTACGGGTGTTCAGATGGACTAAGGCTGCTAATCAGCTGGACTGAAAATAGGGAGATAATCCTGGATTATCTGGGTAGGGCTGATACAATCCCAAAGACCTTAAAAATGAAAGAGAGGCCGAAGAGGTCAGAGTCAAAGACAGACACACTTCAGGAAGGAGGACCACGGAGATCAGATGGTGCTGGCCTAGGAGACAGGAAACGGCGGCCATGAGCCCAGGAATGCAGCTGGCCTCCAGGAGCAGGGAGGGGCAAGAAAATGCATGAACCTTTAGAAGGAGGACCAGCTCTGCTGATGCCGTGGTGCGAGACCCACATCAGAGTTATGACCTAAAGCACGGTAAGATAACGAATTTCCATGGTTTTAAGCCACCAGGTTTACAGAAACTTGTTACAACAGCAATATAAAATACTGGGTTGGCTGAAGTGTCCGTTTAGTTTTTTCTGTAAAATAAGGCGCGTTTTTCATTTTCACCGGCAACTTTATTGACTTGGGCATTTGGAGTATGTCCGCTTATCTCCTGCACGGTAGAACGTTGACTGTTCTCACTTACTGTCTCCCTGTGATCGCTATGAATTTCAACTGGTCTGCCCGACCGTGGAGCACGGTCCGGTGAGAAATCTCCAGCACAAAACTTCGCAGACCATTTTTGACACATTCAATGAGTCACAGCACCTTCTCAATACACTTACAGAACTTTTTTGCATTTCATTTGTGTTTTTATCGTTCTTGAAATAATAAAGCATACTATGCCAAAATTGTGCGTTTTCCTCCATCTTTAGTATTAAAGGGGCTACACAACAATTCAACAATTTCGATAAGTTCTTTTTAAAAAAAGCATGCTCATACGACAACTGTCACAATCTAATGAAAGTGTTTCAAATGAAGTTAAAGACAACTAAGTGCCACTAAAGCCATCTTACAGAATAAGCCAAACGAACTTTTTGGATAACCCAATCTTTGCTACCTACAAGAAACCAACTTTAAATATAAAACACCCAGATTAAAAGCAAAATGATAGAAAAAAAAGAGAGGGCGGATAACAGTACTCAAAAGAAAGCCGAAGAGGCCAGTAGCATCGAAGTATTGTGGATTTCGGAGGAAAGAATATTCCAGGGAGAAAGAGGGTTATTTCACAATACTAACAGGGTGCATTCATCAGAGGGACCCAACAATCCTAAGTATTTATACACCTAATGATGGAGCTTCAAAATGCTCTGTATGAAGACCAGTAGAACCGAAAGGAGAAATGGACGAACCTATAATTACAGTTAGAGTCTTTAGCGCCTCTCTCTCGGTAATTCATAAAACAAGGAGAAAGCAAACGAGAGACCATTGAGCACAGAAAAACCCCGGACATTGTCTATCGGTTAGAACCGACACCGAAACAGAATGCCTTCCCAACAGCCGGGGAGCACAAGTTTAGGTGCCCATGGAACACTCGCTGTGTTCTGGACTATAGCAAGGACGCCACGAATATGAAAGTTGCAACAATCACTGAGTATATCCTGTGCTCATGGAATTAAACTAGGATCAATAATGGAAAGGTATCAGGAACATCTCTGAATATTTGGAAACTGAACGATGTGTTCCTAGGTAACAACCCACTGGTGAAAGAAATCAGCAGGGCGGTTAGAAAATGGTTTTTCAACCCACGAGGAGAAATACCAACATGAAAACTCCGTGAAGTGCAGCCACAGCAGTGTTTACATGGAAGCACGAAACAGGTGTCTTAGCAAAGCAGGACGATCTAAAATCAGTGATCTAAGCTGCTCCCTGACCAAACCAGATTGGGAAAAGCAGAGTAAATCGAAAGAAGGAAATACTGAGGATTCTATACCAAATCAATGCAATAAAACTGGAAAAACAGAGAAACGTCAATGACAACGGGAAGCTGGTTCTCTGCGGTGCAACTGATAACCCAGGGCCGGAATGACCAAGGGAAAAAGCGAGAGACACAAATGCCGATGTCCGGGGCAAATGGCGGGGACAGCGCCATGGATCCCGTGGAAAACAGATTGCGTAAAAGGGGATATTATGGACAATTTTATGTCGAAGATGTCGGATTAACTTCAGACAAAAAAGCGGACAAATCCTTTGAAAGACACAAACTACTAAACGCTACTCAAGATGTAACAGATAACTTGAACAACCTTATACCACGAAAGAGATTTAATTTGTAGTTAAACACCCCGTAACAAAAGAAAAATCTAGGCCTGATGGTTTCACTAGAGGACTAGGCAAAACAATAAACGAAGAACTAGTAACAATTCTACACACAGTTTGAAGAAATTGGAAGCGGGCACCACTTCCCGACTCATCTACGAGGGCGTTACTCTGACGCTGAAACAAAGCAAAGGTACGAGAAGAACGGAGAACCATAAAAGAACGCAAACCTGCTTCAACATTTTAGAAAGTTGAATCCAGTAACCTATAAAAAGACAATACCTTGTAACAAAGTGTGGAATGCAAGGTTGGTTTGACATTCAAATACGCATCAGTGATGATTAACATTACATCATGTGTTAACACAGCTCTCCCCTCACAAAAACCACACGATCACGTCAGCAGATGCAGAAGGGGAGGCTTTTTATCAGATTCAACACCCACGCATGGTAACACTCTGAGAAAACTGCACCAGAAGGGGATACCCTCAACAAGATAGAGAGCGCCTATGGAAACCCTAGAGCCGACGTCACACTAAGTGATGAAAGCAGGAGCGCTTCATCCGTAACCCTGGAGACGAGAGAAGGGCGTGTGCTACCGCCACACGTTCAAAACCGTACTGTCGATCCTAGCCAGTGGGAGAAGCCACGGCAAGAAGCCACACAGATTGGACGAAGGAGGTAAACCTGGTCTTTGTTTGCAGATACATCTACGTAGAAAAATCTAAAATCTACAAAATGCTACCAGAATTAGTGAGTTTAGCAGAGTTGTAAGACACAAGGTCGACATCCGAGTATCAGCTGCAATTCGACATGGTAGCAAAGAACAATACAATAAAATACTGAAATTCAGTACCATTTACAATAGCATGACAACATAAAATACTTCCTTATACTTACTGATAAATACAACAAACTATGTACAAGACCCACACATGTAAAACTACAAAAATGCTACTGACAACAGTTAAGGGAGATCTAAATCACTGACATGCCATTTCAGGAACTGAACACTCAGTGCTAATGTGTCAATTCTCGCCAAAGTGGGTTGGAAACTCAGTGCAAAACCTAACCAAAATTCCACTATTCATTCTTTTTTCTAGCAAGAGAAATGGACAAGCTGACTCTAAAAATTTACATTAACAAGGCCAGGGACCCAGAATAGCCAAGACGATTTTAAAAGAGAGAAACGAAATAGAGGGCTGTACTGTCTGATTTTAAGGCTTACTACAAGGTCAGGACAGTACAGGACTGGTGCAAAGTAACCCAACAGATAAAGGATATTTTTTCAACAAAAGTTGCTAGGACAACTGAATACCCATATGTTAAAAAAAATCTCAACTTTAATCTCATAATACTATATTAAAAAAGTTAATGAAATGGCTTGTAGACCTAAAAACAAGAGCTAAAACTACAAAACTTCTAGAAAAAAAAACAGAGGAAAAATGTCTGTATGGCCTTGGGGTAAGTAAACATTTCTTAGGATGGGACCCAAAAGACATGAACCATAAGAGGAGAAAAATTGGATTTCCTTAAGAGTAAAAGCTTTTGTGCTTCAGAAGATATTGTTAAGAAAATAAAAAGACAAGCCAAGGGCGGAAAAAATAACTGTGAAACATGCATTCGATACAAGATTTGTACCCAGAATACAAAATAAACGATCCAATTTAAAAAATGGGTAAAAGGTTTAAACAAACTCTTCGCCAAGAAGATACATGCACAGCAAATAAGCATGAAAAGATGCTCAAATCATTAATCGTTAGTGAAATGTGAATTAAAACCACAGTGAGATTCCACTTCACATCTGCTGGGATGGCTACGATGAAAAAGGCTGACAGTAACCGTGCTGCCATCGGGGGCCTGGAGCCTGCAGACGCTGCCAGGAGGAGCCACACGGCACAACTGCTTTGGGAAACAGTCTGGCAGGGTTTTTTTTTTATGTTAAAAATAAACGTGGCGTACCATCCAGAAATCCCACTCCTCGGTATTGACCTAAGAGAAATAACATCTGTCCACAGAAAGACTTGTAACTCCACGTTCATGACTCAAAATAACTAAGTAATGAAGACAGCTCAAGTTTTAAACGGCTGGTGAACAGATAAAAAATGGTGGTAATCTGTGAAATGGAGTAATACTCAGCGATGGAAAAGGATACACTGACTGATTCGTACAACAGGGATGCGTCACACGGGCATTGTGCAAAGTGAAACACGCCAGACACAGAGGATCACACAGTACATGATGCCACTGACGTGGAATTCTGGAAAAGGCAAACCACAGGGAGAGAAAGTAGACCGTGGCTCCTTGGGGCCGGGGCTAAACGGAAGCACCGATCAGACCGGGGTGTGAGGGAGTGTGTGGCGGTGATAACAATGTTTTATGCTTTGGCTGTGGTGGTTCACACTGTGTGTATACATTTGTCAGGGCTCAGTGAACGGTGCACTTAAAATGAATAAATTTCAGGGTGTGTAAATTATACCTTAATAAAGCTGATTAAAAAATAAACCGTGTGACAAAATGTAACAGAAGCCATTTCACACTTGCAAGTAATCGTCACATCCTTTTAGTCTGGGCACGAGTCTTGCCCCGCCAGTCGGATGGACGACCATCGCAAGGAGCGTGGACACTGAGGGGCACAGTCGAGTTTTTCCCGTGGAAGCGACGTTCCCCGTGCAACCTACCAAGAGTAGTGAGTCCCTCCGAGACCGAGGTGAGGACACACAGGAGCACGGGAGGCTCTAGGCTGGTGATGAAGCTCATGTGGTCCTGGGTGAGACACTCCAGGAGCGGGTAATAGGCCTGGCTCAGTTTCCGGTATTGCTGCAACACAGAGACACTGAACGTCAAGCCACACAGAAGCTATACAGACATGTGACAGTCCCCGTGGAAACTGCCGTCTATAATATTGGAAGTGATAAACTTACTTAAAGAAAATAAATACAACATAAGCATATGAAACAGATGACATAACGATTCTCAGTTCGGCACTGGGAGGGTTCTAATGGGCATCTCTTGATGTCCAGAAACAGTCATGCGAAGCTCCGGCACACTGTTTCATTTCAATTTCACTTGATACGGCTGACGCACATCTGCAAGTAAAATCTCTGTAGTGAGGAATTCAGAAGACTGAATTACTTTTCTGGACTGGAATATTATAACACTGAATACCGCCTAAGAGTGGCTTGGTGAACCTTTTCTTTTCTTCCTTTGAACACAAAAGAAATTTGCTCTTATGACAGGGTTTGGCCTTATAGTCTGCTGTATTTACACAGTGCCAACCCACCTAACTAAATTATAATTTAGTAAATGGCTTAATATATACCATAGACTACAGGCAAAAGAGAAGTACATGAGAGAGATACCTGGAAAAGCGGAAATGAAACTCAAACCAGTATCCAAAAAAGCATACTCAGAAGAGAAACAGGGCAGAATACTCCTCAAAGTGAGATCAAGACCATGTCCATAAGAACCACGAGGTGCTTGTTAAAAATGCAGTTTTCTGGCCCCCACTCCGGACTCACTGAATGAAAAGCTCTGGAAAGAAGTCCAAAACCGGGCATTTTTAAGATGTACACGAAGGAGTCTGAGGCACCCTCGATTTTCAGGATTACTGAATTAGAAGCTTGCCGGTCTCTGAGAAAGAAGGTGAGAGACGGTCCTAGAACCACACCAGTTTTTTGGCGGGCCTCAACTGCGGTGAAGGGACCCCTCCGCAAGCTGGCTGGAAGGCAAGGCCCACCAACTCCAGTTTCTCCTTTGTAACTTCTGTCGCCCGGGCAGCCTTCAACATGCTCCATTCCATCCTACTACAAAGAGGCTTAGCCACTCTGCCTTGAGATGTGGTCCTGCTAAGACCAGCTTAGCAAGGTAGAAGGGGGCACCACTAGCCCATGAGGACATCCAGGGGCATCTCCCACACAGGTTCACTAATGAAGGCCGCCGGAGCTTACTCGTAACCCTGGGTTGGGAGCAGGTGGGAAACCTGTGCTAAGGCTGAGCATGAACTTGGCTGTGTTACTGGAGTAATTACTGTAGCCACACTGGGCCTGTGTTAGCTTTTGTGTAATCAAGCAGAGATGTTTTAAAAAAAGGTCTGATGATGCAACAGCTCAGGGGAGGAACCTGGAAATTTGAATTTTCAACAAGCACCCCAGGCAACCCTGATGGGCCTCCAAGTTTGAGGACCACGGACACAGATCACAGAAAGTAGGTGGCAGAGTACAAAAGGGACCTAGAGATCACCGTGTTTAATGTAGTCATTTTGCAGGGGAGACAGCGAAGGCCTGGAGAGATGGAGAAGGTGATTCCTTCGTGGTAAAGGACCAGTGAGTGGCAGAGGTGAGACTACGCACTAGGCTGCTCGGCGTCCAGGCCAGCACTCTGTCCCCCAGACCAGAGTGTTCGAGGCCACGAGGCCACGCAGCAATGGAGGCGCGCGGAGCGGACCTGAAGGAGGAGATCCTGCACCGACCCTGCCCTTCCTGCCGTGGGAAACACGGATCTTCGCCGAATTGTCAGCGGGGCCGTCAGCAACGAGGTGAAATTGCTGATGACATTTTCTCGAGGTGCAGAGCCTGGAGCGCCCTGGGTGACTCACTTGTCAGAGGTGGGAGCTGCGGTGTTCAGAACGGCACATTTAATTATACAAACACGCCACCGCAGTCGCTCAGACTCTCCAAGTTCAGTCAAGATGCTGCTCTAGCACGGGAAGTGAGCCCGTGCCACTCCAACCCCCCCGGGCTCCGTCACCATGATTCCAAACGCATGGTGGCAGTGCTCCACGTTCCGCACGAAGGCCCCCAGGACGCACGAGCGCTTACCAGCAGGTCGCTGTGGGACACTGACAGCAGCATTTTGACGAAGGCCTGGAGTACATTGTCAAAGTGGTTGTCCCCGTACAACTTGAAGACGCCAAAGCTGACATAATTTCCACACAAGGCAGATTTGAGAGCTGAATAGCAGATGGAGATGCCCTTGAGTTTCATTGGATAAATCTGATCTTTTGAGAGGCTCCCGAGGGACAGGATCTGGTTGCCTGTTTTAGGGGAAAAGCAGAAAGAGAGAGGGCTATGAGGAGATACAAGTCAAAGTAGTTGGGAGGCACGCCATTTGACGTCTTTACTTTCCTGCTTATGTTCGCTTCCCCTGCTATTGTTCCGAGACTTACGCCATCTGTGCCCGGAAAATGTAGCTATCTAAGGCAGTTTACCTGGGAAGTGCAAATGGCCCAAGGAAAACCGATCAAGGGTGTTAGGAAATATTTTACATTTTCATCCGGACGCATACCTAGATACATAAAAATTCACTGAGTTTTACTCAGGATTAGTTCACCTTGTGCACTTCAATATGTGCGTTATCCATTCTCCAATACGATGTTAAGAAAAAGTAGGACTAAATAACCAGCTAAGTCAAGGGAAAAAGATAACCTAGACTGAGAGATATAAATTACTCTGAATTCTGCAGTGAATTTTCAGCCTTTTTTTTTTTATATAAACTTGATCTTGAGATACTTCACTTTTAGGGGCCTCACAGGTTTGGTATGTGAATTAAATGAAATAAGATACATAGGAAGTCCTCGGCACAGCACGCAATAAATGTTACTTCCTTTCTCTCCTTAGATCCTTTTTCAGACGACTGCTTTAAAAACTGTACTTAAATTCTATGCTGACCATCAAAAGACAAAGAAATGTTTATATAATCACCTTAAAATTTTTACTAGGTATGTTACCAGGCGAAACCCGAGAATGCTTTTTCAAAAAATTTAGAGTTGTGCATGTTTCTTTGCTCTGCTTTTTCCTGTTCAAGTAAGTGCTGCTTCTAAAATTGAAACGAAATTCAATTTACAAAATTTAGAGGTGCATTGTTATGGCTTTGTACTGCGTCAGCTTGGCTGAACAAGAATTCAGTTTCCCAGAATGCATTTCCCTGTAAGGTTGTTGGCAAGAACGGGGCGAGACAGAAATCTGTGTGAGAGCTGGGAGGTGGAAGTGAGGCAGCCGCTGTGATTTTTCTACGGCCGTTCTGATTAGGGAGAGTGAGAATTGGATGCGGAAATGCCAGTGAGTTTCAGTTTGTCCTTGCTCTTTCCTGCTCCGCGACTGGAACCACAGCTGTGTTGACTGCGGGTCCCAAGCTCACTGCCAAGTCCTTGGCAGCACACTCACAGGGATGCAGCGCTGCTGAGGCGATGGTCTCTTACGGACCTGCGCACCACGACCCCTCCTCTGAGGTGCCGCTCAGCAGCTGGGTGGGTGCAGCGTCCAGCCTTCCCTGCTGCTCCAGCTTGTCCATCCGTGCCATGGTTTCAGGAGGGCTGGTCGGCGATTCTCCTCCTGAACTTCCAGCTCCTCCCACTGGATCGATTCCTCCGTCTTTGCCCAAGATTCTACAAGGTCTAATGCAGCGGAGGAGGCAGCACAGGTGAGGAGCTCACCACGGAACTGGCCCAGTGCTCCGTCGGAGTAAACTTCAACAATACCTACACGGGGGCCACTGCCTTCTCCAGTCCGATAGCCCGTAGGGTCCCGTTTGGGGAGCCATGGCCTGGGAAAGAGGCGGAGGGGAAGCTGGGTGTGCGTGGTGCGCCAAGGTCACCTCCTTCTAATACGTAATTCAACGGAAGGCCAATGCTTTATCTCTGACCACCTTCGCTCTGTTCCTTCAGTGGCGAAATGGCTCCAGGGGTCACGGCGGGGTTCTCTGCTCCCCGTTCTACCAGTTCTCTGTGCCCTTAAACGAACGCTTAGGGGAGAAAAGGCCCAGTGATGAGATGTTGTAACACTGTGCTGTACCAGGAGGGCTAACAGCATGGACAATCCATTACATCGATTTACCTTTCCTTTTCCCTTTTAATCTCTAAAATTTTAAAGTGAGTGTGACAGTTAGCTAGCAGCTATGTGGGCCGAATGTCTTCATGCATCCCCGGAACAGCTATGGGGAGAGAACTGCAAGCTCGCCGCTGCTCCTTGGTTCAGGCCGCTCTCTGCAAACCCGCCACGGCCTGGGCGGAAGCGGCCTGCGTGAGAACGGGGGCTGTGGAGGCTGGAGAGGGTGACGTTTCCCTTCCCTATTGGAAAGGGTGGAAACGAGGCAGTGTGGATGAGGCTGTGGGAGACCGAGGAGAGTGCAGGAGATGTGAATTAGCATAACCGGCCTGCAAGGCAATGCAGTAGCACCTATTAGAAAGATAGAAATGCGTAAACCCACTTTCGGGAACATAGTCCAGTTCCCAGGGTCGATACCACACCCACCGTCTCCTGGCATCTGCGCTCACGCGCTGTCCTCCGCAAAGGCCAACCCCGGCATCTGTTTGACCGACTCCCACCTCCTCTACGTGCTCCACCAAGTGCGATTTCCCCCCCGTCCTACGCAGTCGTTTTTTATTTTTTTGCTGTTAGATCATCCGACTGGTATACAGTTATGCTATTATCTCTTCCATAAAGAGACACAGAACCGTACCCTGCCCCTACTTCCATGCTAGGTAGGCACTACTCCCCCTCTTACTAAAACGTCTCTGAAAGCCGGCCTCTATTCGCACTCTGGATTTCCCCGCTGACCCGCCTCCACACCCACCCCACCGGAGCGCTCCTTTCCAGGTTCCCAAGGGTCCCCTCGTCGCCGAATGTGCTGGTCGACTCTGGGTCCTCAGCTTCCTCTGTCCACTGGTGGCTCTGGACACAGCTGAGTGCCGCTCCCCTCGTCTTACAAGACACACGCTCTCTGACTCTCTCTGACTCCGGTGTTCAGCCTCCTCCTCCTTCGCTGGTGCCGTCTCGTCTCCCTTTCTTGCTGATGCTGTAGTGCCCCGGGGACCAACCCCAGGTCTTCACAGTCACATTACCGCCCCCCACGCTGGTGACTGGTACCCTTACCCAGTTTCCCACTTGAAACGCCACCTAAGGGTCAATGACTGTGTTTGTTTCTCTAGAGCAAACCTCAGACCCATATACCCAACCGCATATTCACCCTCTCCACTTGGGAGTCTCATCGACATCTCAAGCTCGTTACAACGCGAACGGAACTTTCGATCCGCTCACACCCATCTTAGCCTTCCCCATCTTAATTAATGGTAATCTCATCCCTCCAGCTGTGTACCTCAAAATTCTCT
>PVKM010030765.1:0-17125 GCA_004027735.1 Carollia perspicillata
GCTGAATCTAGGGATGGGCCCTCCCTGCCCTCTGACCCACGGCTCCTGAACTGGTGGGGTCAGCGCCACGTAGCAGGCAGGGTGGTCACGCAGGACCAGTGTGGGCAGGGCACACAGGAGGTGCAGCTGGCATGTGGCTGAGGGTGTGAGTCCCAGTCTGGGCAAGGCGTCTGTGTGTTGTTGATGCATGTTTCTCCTTCTTGCCATCCTCAGATCCGAGAGCAGAACTTACAGGACATTAAGACAGCTGGCCCCCAGTCCCAGGTTTTGTCTGGTGTAATGATGGACAGGAGCCTCATCCAGGTGAGCGCTTAGAAATTCTTGTTACTCTTAAGGTGGGAGAGCGTGACTGTGAGGTAAGTGTTCTAGGCAAGTCTTTGTTGGAAACCTTCACGATAAGCAGTGTTTCCCTGAGTGATAGGCCAAGCACGAGCATGCCTGGGGCACGTCCCCTCCAGCCTGCCCCATGCAGTGCATACCTGCACCAGGCTGCACAGCTGCCTGGGGGCCGACTCGCCTGGCTGGAGTGCAGTGCCCCGTGTAAAGTGCTAGGTGAGGGGTTCGGCAGACTTGCTCTTGTGCACGTTGCTGTCTGTAGCCCAGTGCTGCTTGGGGAAGGTGGCCCCAGAGGGTACCTGTCAGTGTGGTCTGCAGTGACCTGCATTGCTATAAAGAGGCAGCTCCTTGGGGCCCACTGAGGGTAACCGTGTAAGCAATTGATCCTGAAAGCTTACATGTGACTGCAGGGTAGGTGGTGGTCACTTCCTCTTCTGAGTGGCCAGCTGTGCTCCTGACTCCAGAGTCACTTGTGTGCCCCCCTAACCCCACCCCACTCCACGCGCCTTCCCTATGAGGGCTGTCTATGCTGCATGCTCTTGGCGGCGCCATCCTGTGGGCTCGGTTGGTACTTCAGGCTGGGCCTGGGGCTCTCCTCACTCAGTTTACTGTTGCAGGATGCACCCCTGTCCGACTGCACGGAGACAATCGAAGGGCTCGAGCTCACAGAGCAGACCTTTAGTCCAGCTAAATCTCTCTCTTTTAGAAAGGTACTCACTGCCCTGCCCTTAATTACCTGTCGGCACATGCTGCCTTCTACCTGCCCGCCCCACCCCGCCCCATCTGCCCCCGCTGGCGTTTCAGTGACTGACACAGGTCTGACCTGTACACAGGTCTCCAAGTCATTTGTGAGACAGTACGGAAGGTTCTGTTCTGCTCCATTCTGCAGTTACCACATTCACTGTGCAGTTATTTTTACAGTTTTTAGACTCTCCATTGTTGTGGAGAGGTGGCAGTTTTGGCGATGGGGTCCTTTTCTGAAGTTCTGTGTGTGACTCTGGTCAGTGCTGGCACTGCCCCGTGGGACTTTCCCCTTTGCCTGCTCAGCTGCAACCCTCATGTGAGGAACGTGCAGTTGGAGGTGGTGTGACTGGAAGACGTCATTTCACAGAAGCAGGGAATGAAGCAAGACAGTCTTTGTCAGCTCTTGTTGGTGAAATGTGTTTGTTTTGACCTTTAAAAAAAACCTAGGTGATTTTTTAATGTTGCAGGAGGGAAAAAGACATGTGAGACAATTATAATTCTCTCTGTACATGCATACCTGACATGTTCAGTAGGGGGAAATCCATTTGGCATCATGTGCCCCGGTGGGAGACCTGCCTGCCGTAAGCTTTGAGGCTGCTGGCATGCAGAAGGTGGTGCCAAGGCAGGGGGCTGACTGCAGGTGCAGGGCGAGGGCCTCAGGTGCTCACCTGTGTCCAGAGGAGCTTCTCAGGGTCTTTGTCTGTCGATTAACACACCTCCCAGGAGATGCAAGTATCATCTTAACCCGTGTTCCAGTTGCCAGAGAGAAGCTGATTTGTTGCAGACATTCCATATTCCTGTCTGGAATCCTCACTAAGAACATTATTTTGTATATTTATGTATTATTTTCACAGGTCTCGTTTCCTCTTTGTCCTTAAAATGTATTTTCTGCAACCGTTATTGAAGGAGCTTCTTAGACCATGGGAAAGAGATGGCCTCTTGCCTGTCCACTTGGTTTTCATGCTTCCATACTGTGTGGTCTCGTTAGATTCTCGCCGATTCAGGCGGGCTCTCTGGCTTCGGACCACATGCCGTGCTTTCTGTTTGTGACTTTAGGGCTGCCTGCCTAGATGGCAGACTGGCCCACTGTGTGGGAAGCTGCTGTGCAGGCCAGTCCCTCCTCCAGTCCCAGTTCTGGTTTTGCTTTGTCCAGTGGTGCTCTTGTTTGGGTGTGCATGACAGTTGACTGTTAGAGCTTCATGGAGTGTGGGCACGGGCCCCTCCCTGGCTGGCTGTGGGGGTGGGATTCCCAGTGAGTCCTGTGTCCTTTGTAGGGCCAAGCACCAGACTGGACCCTGTGGGGTCTGTGCCGAGCCTAGCAGAGGAGACATCCTATGCAGAGATCTCCCTGCTCTAGCTTCTGTTTTCCCCACTGCCCTCTTCTGGGGGCTCATATTTGCACCCGTGGCCTTCTTCCCATGACAAAGCGCACTTCATCTGATGTTGAAGATGTGCTTCTACTCCAGTGCCGCTGATGGGGGTTGTTTCTGTGTTGTGTGTGGACCACCAAGCACAGGTCACAGTGCTCCTTTTGAAAGGTGGCACTGCTCGCTTGCAAGGTGAGCTTGTCCTTGACCAGATGAGAGGACCATGTTCGTTCCTGCCCCACAGATGTTCTCTTTCCAGTGAGCAAGCCTGCAGATATTTGCTTCCCCATGAAGAGCCTGAGGGATGGGCACTTGGGGCTAAGGAGGTTGGGGCTTTTCTGGAAGGTCTTTCCTTTGCTTCTGTCTCCTCCTTGTCTTCTGACAGAAGAAGGGGCAGTGAGTCCCCAGCCACACACTGTGCACCAGTGCCTATACCCTGTGTACCAGTGCCCAAAACCCAGGAAGCCCAGCCAAGGCCTCTCTTGACTCAGCGCTGTGTGTGCTGGAGTGTGGTCATTCTGGCTGCCTTCTGGATTTCAGTCCTTGGAGAGCAGGGTGTGAAGGTTTGTGCTGAAAGCTGTTCAGCACAGTGAGGAATTCTGCTGTGGGGTGTGTGCAGCCCCTGGGGCCTGTTTTGCTGCATCCCTATGCACAAAGGGCCACGCACCCGCCTCCCTTTGTGCTACGTGATGGAAATGTGAGGAGCCTGGGGCTCCCTTGCGGACTCAGTTGGGGAACTTGGTGCTCAGCACCTAGTGTGTGCTTGGCCCAGGACTAAATGTAAATTCAAGTCTGTGTAGGTTTTGTAGATGAAAACCTCATGCTCAGAGAGGTCAGATCACCAGCCCAGGTTTGCGCTGTATAAGAGGGGGCTGTCACTCCACTCAGGCTGCCTCAGCCCCGGGAGGAGCGGCTGGGCATCTGCTTTGCTCAGGGCCCTGTGATAGGGGCGGGACCTCAGGGTGCAGCCAGAGCCTCTACGTTCACACCCAACTTCACAGCTGGGTGGCGCCCACGGGGCATGTTTCTCTCTGCATCCAGGAGCACTGCTCTTTTTTCTAAAGCCAGCTTGGCTCTTACTAGGGAGGAAGCCCCTGCCAGCAGTGGCCAGAAGCAGCCATATGGTGCCTGGAGGGCCAGGTGTCCTGGCATAGGAAGGGCCTTGGGGCCTCATTGTCCAAGGGGCATCCCTGTGGTGGTCAGGTCTTGATGGTTTTCCTTCACTTCTTTTGAACATTTGATTTAAATGGATGTGTGCCTTTCTTTCAAATCTCCTATCACCTTCCTATTTCATGGGCAGTGATACCAGGGTGCATGGGCCGCTAGCCAGGTTGCGGTAGATTGATAGCTAGCGTCCGTGCGTAGTGGGACCTGAGCCATGGCTGACCCAGCAGACTCCTCTTGGGAAGGTAAAACAGGCCTGTGGGCAGGAAGGGGCTTGTCTCAGGCCACAGGGCTACTGAGTGGCAGAGGAGGGTTCAAGTCCCTGTCTTGGGAGGCTGGACTGCCTCTGAATGAAAAGCTGGTTGATTTGGGTCAGGCCTGGTCTGAAAGAAGCCTGCCCACCCAGGTGATCTCGAATCTTAAGTCTCTCTGAGCACAGGTTGCTGATTTCAGCAGTCCCTTTCCTTCTATCCCCTGGGAGTGCTCCAGACACTGGGTACCCAGCTCATGGGACCAGGGCCGCTCAGCCCAGGCTCCTCTGGCCTCGGTCTGCCTCTGTGTGCACTTGGCTGGGACGCTGTGTGCCTCTGAGGTTCACCCCTTGCTGAGGAGAGTGCTGATGGAATGGTCCTGGGATCAAAGTGATTTTGGATTCTCTTGTTTTCAGTTGTTGGAAGCTCTCGTTAAGTAATGGGTATGTGCGTGAGTTCCCGTTAACTCTCAAAAGTGAGCCCCTGAGCACTTGGAGGCTGAGCAGGCTGAGCTGTGGGGCACAGAGCCATGCTAGGGCAAGGGAGTGCCTGGTGAGCTTCATAGCCCCAAGGGCTGCCCACCTGGCACCCTCCCCCTCTCTCCCCAGGGCGTGTCCCACCCCCTGTGTCCAACGAGCCTGTTAGGGCTGCTTCCTCCTGGGAGACTAGACGTGGTCTGTGAGCCGCCTGGGCACTGCACAGTGCTTTGCTTTCTTGTCTCTTCTACACATTCTCAGTTTTCCAAATTCCTCAGGCACTGGTATTGATGTCAGAAGAACAGAACTTATCTGTGCTCTCAGAATGGAAGCAGACCTGGCAGCATGCGTCACCTGAGTGCAGTGGTCTGTGGCACCCTGATGTGGGGGCAGGGTCCTTAAAGCCCGCTCACCCTGTCAGTGGGTGAGGTGCTCCCTGCTCCATCTGCACCTTACTGTCATTGCTTCCAAAACCTGAGGACCTTCTCAGGACTCTTCCCGTGTTACATTTACTTTATTGCATCAGAATCATTTCTGCATCTGCTCCCACTGAAGGCTGTGGCTCAGCCTGCGCCGCAGGGATGTGCATACCCTGGAGAGCTGCTTGCCCCACCTGCCTGCAGCCCGGCCTGGGAGGAGGGAGTCCCGGTGGCAGGGCTCTCTCAGACCTGGCCTCTCTCTTTGTCCTCAGGGGGAGCTGGTGACAGCCTCCAAGGCCATCATTGAGAAGGAGTACCAGCCCCATGTCATCGTGAGCACCACGGGCCCTAACCCCTTCACCACGCTCACTGACCAGGAGCTGGAGGAGTACCGCAGGGAGGTGGAGCGTAAGCACAAGGGCCCCTCAGGTGAGCACTCCTGTGGAGGGCTGGCACCACGGCAGGTTCGTGTGGCTGGGTGTGCAGGGAGCGCCTCTGAACCCCGGGCATCTGGTTCAGGACAGAGGGTTCCCGTGCTCTCTTTGTCCCCTCTCCTCAGGGAGGCCCCGAGAGAACAGGTCGGACCCACTGGGAGTGCTCTGCTTGGAGACCCACGGTACATGTGGGAGAGATGACGGCTGAGCACTCCAGTGCCCACTGCTGGGCTCCGGTGTGCTGTCCCACGCCGGGGCAGAGGGCCGGGCCAGGAGGTGCCCTGGTCGTCAGAAGTTACCATGAGGACATGGGTGAGGCAGGGAGGAGGAGGGGACATGGGGCCTCTGTGCCCTCGCCAGCATCACAGGTCTGCTCCCCCCGGAGAGTTCCGTGTGTGCTGAGCGGTGCCGGTTCTTCAGCAGGCTTGTCGTCCATGTTGAGTGATGAGGACATTTCTCTGGAACAGTCTGTGGCAAAGCTGGTTTCCCTGTCATTTTTAAGAGATGGTCAGCATGTGTCCAGATGTAGTCTCTTTTCCAAAAGCCTGACAGAGAAGGGGCCTCCTCTGATTCGGAGGTGTCAGTTAACACTTGTTAGTCACCTTTGAGCCATCACCCAGTGCCAGGCACTGTGCCCAGTGCTGCAAACGCGTGCGTTCCACCTAGTGCTCACAATGATGCTGAGAGACAGGTGAGGCAGGTCCCAGGAACCAAGGCTGTGTGTGGCAGAGCCTGGACTGGCCCAAGGTCCAGGTCTGCGCCAGTGCTCAGTCCTCTCTCACGGTGGTGCAGCTTCAGGCTCCTCTTCATCCTTGGCGCTCACAGCCACGGTGGCGGCACGCCTTCATCTCTGCACTCCCTGCTGCCTCCCAGCCGGCATGGTGGCTACTTGCCGGGCCGGCCTTTTTTTCTCTTGGGAACTCGCTGGCCTAGGAGGTCATATTTTTGTAAAATGGGATAGGACTGTTTTACAGCAAGTGGGAACAAATGGCTCTTAGAGCCAGACCTCACAGAGCAGGTTGTTTCGAACTTCAGGTTTCAAAAAGTAGATTCAGATATTTCGAGGACCGACGAGAGAAGCAAGCCTCCCCCCAGGCTCTCCCATGAAGGCTCAAGAGGGCCTGGGTCCCTTCCCCTGAGCACCCTTGGTTGGTACCAGGAAGAGCCTGGGGCACGGACGTCTGCCCACCAGGAGGTGCCCGCTGCAGTCTGCAGGGCCGCAGGCGCAGCCTTGGTCTTTGTGCTGAAGCTTCAGGTGTGGAGTCAGCCCACACTGCCTGCTCCGCTCGCCCCCAGGAACCAGTCTCCCCGGAGTGAGGTCCCACAGTGGGTGGTCCTGGCAGCACACTCTGGGTCAGCGGCGACTGCCCTGGGAGCTCTCTGCTGCTCCCCTGTCTCTGACTTGCCCCAGTTCACTTCCTTTTGTGTCTTGCGTTAGACCGGCTGTTGCTGCCGTTGGAATTTGAGTTGTGCAGAATGAACTGATTTTAGGACGTGTTGCACTGTCACTGCCTGTCACTTTCCCTTATATGTTCATTACAGGTAAGACTCCCTGCACATCGACACAGCCCGTGCTGATTCCAGTTGGCAACCTTGAGTGGCACACGGGGCCCTGCGGAGAGCTAGCTGGGGCCCCACCATGGCTGCCTGCTGCAGACTAAGGGCTGGGGCGCGTGTGCCACGGCCTATCATGTGCACGTGTGTCTGCTCTCTGGGCCCTTCACGTATTCTGGGAAACCTGGACTTCTTCCTTTTTTATTTTGAGTCAAACCACAAGACACATGTGTCCAGCCAGCCTGCTGGGGCTGCCTCCTCCTGGGAGACTGGACGTGGTCTGTGAGCTGCCCGGGCACTGCACAGTGCTTTGCTTTCTTGTCTCTTCTACACATTCTCAGTTTTCCAAATTCCTCAGGCCTGGTGTTGATGTCAAAAGAACAGAACTTATCTGTGCTCTTCCCCCTTAGTCAGGAGGGGTGTTACAGCAAGTGAGTGGGTGGGACAGCTGTGACCATGCTCTGTGAGCCCTGCCAGGATCCCCGGCGCGTCCTGGTGCTGGCCCTGGGCATGGGCGGAGGGGTGCCACAGGTCAAGGTCAGTGCCAGCTATCTGAGGGAGAGAGGCCATGGCCTCAGGGAGCAAGTGTGAATGTGAAGGCCTTGGTTGGCGGGCACCTGGCTTCAGGGAGGCAGCTGCAGGCTTCACAGGTGGGCATCTCTGTGAGGTCGGGGGCCCTGCTGACTGTAGAGGCTTGTTCAGAACGTGGGAGCCAGTGGTCCTCAGTGGTTACTGTGCATGTGCATGAGAGAGAAGGGGGCTGAGGAGCAAGGGACCACAGGTGTGTGTTTCTCCCTGAGCGGGGGCAGACGCAGAACTTGCTGGGTCCTGGATTATGGTTCTTGCAGTTGCCCTGGTCCTTAGCAGCATATTATACTTTAGAGAAGGGAAATAGGCGTTAAAATTGCCAAGTTTCCACTTTTGGCAGAAAATGCTCTGCATAAAAAAACCAAAGTAATGCTCCTGTAGTCTCCCTGGGGGTGTTGCAGAGTGTGAGGGCCCTGGGCTGTTTGCTCAGCAGAGGAGAGAGTTGCTCGATGGAGGGCAGGCAAGGCAGGTTGGAGGGCAGCAGTGCCAGTGGGTCACCGACGGCTTGGCAGGCTCTGGTGCGAGTAAGAACAGAAATTAACGTTGAGTCCAAGGTCGGTGAGATCTTTCTGAAATCTAGATCCACACCCCAGTGATACTGGACTTCCTTCACCCTCTTTCGGGGAGGAAGGTGGAAAAGGATGCAGACAGGTCTGGCTGTGAGCCCTTCCTGGTCTCTTGGATGCGCCCTCGGAGGCCTGTCCTCCCTGAGGCAGCAGAAGGCCATCTGCTCCTGAGGGGATGCAGGCTCCTGGCGGCGTCTTGACTCGCCCTCCTCACCTCTGTTCCCCTGCAGAGAGTGTGGATGAGACCACAGAGCAGAGAGGCGGTAGTCTTCCAGAGCGCCCTGCCGCCTCCAGCACCCCTGTCAAGCTGGACGAAGGTGAGCTCTGGGCCAGGGGTGGGTTAGGCTGCCCTGGTGAGGGAGGGTGCAGGGCCCTGTGGGGAGGGACGTGCGTCCATGGGGAGGGCCGGGGGGCGTGGGCTGTGTTTCCATCCAGTGAGGGAAGGCAGCTGACACTAGTGAGGACGTGTGCCTTTGTGTGGGCCCCGGCCTGTGTCACCCCTGCTTTGGCTGTGTCCTGGGTGACTCGAGGCAAAGCAGAGAGTCCATGAAATGTCCCTAGGTGCGAGGACAGAGGTCCATTTTGCCCACTTCGCACATTTCTGCACCTTTCCTGTGCTTGGATCACGCTTCTGGAAGTGTCCTCCGAGCTGTCTGGGCACAAGACGTCATTGGACCTGCTGTGTCATCAGTCCATGGAGAGTGCTGGCCTTTGTCGGCCTCTCAGACCACCCACTGCATGTCTGTGGCGTGTGGCCTCTTTGTCTGTCCCTCGTTCTTGTACGTCATGCTCCCTGTGTCCATCGGGAGCCTGTGGCTCACCTTCCACCCCGTCTGTGTCCACAAGAATGGCTCAGCCATTCTCCGGTGCCCGGTGGCTGTGACTGAGTGCATAGATTCTCTCCCTGTGCTTTTCTCTTCTTGTGGCTGCGTTGCAAGCAGGAGGATGTGCTAAAGAGTACCTGTTACCATAGTAAGTACCGCCTGTCGGCGGACACCCTGTGCTTTGCCTCATTCTGCTGCTTTGTTGCTTACTATGTTTTGTTTTCTGTTTATTCGAAATAAAAACATTGTCCCACCCCTCTTTCCCCCCCTTGGTACCCAGTCCTTCCATTCTGGCCAGTGGCCTTCCTGGAAGGGGCTCAGTCACCTGAGAGCTATGTGGTGGGCAGCCCACCCTCAGGGCTCCCATGGGCCACGGCGGCAGTGGGCTGAGCACTCTGGGTCTCAGAAGTCCCACAGCGGCCTGTCGTCCTGACCGGTCTTGGAGACCTGGGATTGCTGGCGGGGAAGACACGAGTCCAGAAGAGGTTTGGGCAGAGTGGGGTTTTGCCATCTGCTGCATGGGAGTCACATGTGTTTAGATCTTTGCTTGAGCTCAGGACAAAAGAGCGACATTTGGTGCTATTTTTAAATGTGATGTTTGGTCCAGCGATAAAGGTTTCTGTGAACATCCACAGGCCACCTCTGCACGCTTTGCAGAGTGACTCCTAACTTCCTGCCGCCCCTGGTCTGTGAGGGCCGGCCGTCAGTTATCCTGGGGCCGTGCCAGCCGCCAGGGTCCTGCGCCCAGTGTTTGGGGCCGAGCCTCTGGTGGCTGCTTGTCACCCACACTAGCTCTCCTCCCGTCACCTCCTGAGGTTTGGTTTGGCCTGATTGCTGAAGGTCTAAATGGTCTGGTGCTCATAACCTGTCAGTCACTTGGGACTTTGTAGGCTCTTTTTGAAGAGTCTGTAAAACCAGCTCCCCTCCTGCCCAGCCTGGTGATGGTAACCTCCACCCTACACCAGCCCCAGGCTGTTTTCTGAAGACAGGCCACACGGTGTTCTTAAGGCATCCCCTGCAGATCATTTAGTGGCTTGATTTTTGCCCCTCTCCCCAACCCCTTCCTTTAACTAACCCTCCCGCCCAACGTGGCTTTGTTTATGTGATGCTGCCTCACACATGGTCTGGGAGTGAACTGGGGTTTCCGCGGGCTGCCATCGCTTTCCATGGTTTTCTCCTTAGGGGAGACCAGGTGTGGTGGCCCCAAGTTGAGGCTTACTTTCAGGGTCACTTGTGTGTGCGCCTAGGGTTCTAGAGCAGACCTCGCCTCAAGGATTGAGTGCAGCACCTGTTGCACCGATGCCTCCCCAGCTCCTCTTGACCTGTCTGCCTGGGGACCGAGGCCCTGGGACGAAGGCTGCTGGTGTGGGCAGGCTTCCACAAGAAGGGGCTGAACCTCCCCAAGACCGAGTCTGCGTGTGGCGCAGCTGGCTCTGTCCTGCCTCAGGGCAGAGCAGCCTGACCCCAGTTGCTTCCTCCTGTCTTGGGAGAAAGCTCTGGAGTCAGGCCCAGGGTGGCGTCTGTGTGGGGTGACACCCACCTCAGGCCCCCCTTGGACGGCTGGGCAGCTGTCCTGACCCTATCTGTCCTGCCCTGCCCACCAGACCTGCCTCGGGACCCCACTTTAGGAGACGACGGCGATGCCGCCACCTCTAAGCCGACGCTCCCTGACCTGTCCCCTGATGAGCCTTCAGAAGCGCTTGGCTTCCCCACCCTGGACGAGGAGGAGGAAGAGGCCCGAGGCCCTCCAAGCCCCGCCAGGTCCTCCACGGTGGCCAGCCCCGAGCCAGCCCCAGCCCCAGCCCCAGCTCCGGGGGCTGAGGAGGCCTCCTCCCCCACCACTGAGGAGGGTGCTGCCGCAGACCCAGGCAGTGATGGGTCTCCAGGCAAGTCCCCTTCCAAAAAGAAGAAGAAGTTCCGCACCCCTTCCTTCCTGAAGAAGAGCAAGAAGAGGAGCGACTGCTGAAGGCCCGTCCCGTCCAAACCGACTGTGTCTCGTGTTGTCTTCCTGGGTAATGGAATGCTGAGCCCGTCCCCTACGTAGCTAGAGACCACCCCCGCCTGACCCAGTCCCTCGCAGACCGGTGCTAACCTCCCGTGCTCCCAGGGGGCCTCCCCTGGCGCCGGGGCTGGAGCCTCGGGTCTGGGGAGGCTTGGTCCCTGTGTCCACCTCCGTGCCCATCTGTCTGCTCCTCAAGTCTCGCCCCCTGGGGGCATTCAGTCATGGTTCTGGCTGCACAGAGCCCTGCAGCTCCACTGGCCTTGACCTCTCTTGCTCTCTTCCTGTTGTGAAGTGGCCATACTCTGTCCCTGCTAGGCTCCCCCTCACTCCAAGGTCTCAGGTGACTGGCACAGGCTTTCCTGCTGGCGTTACCTGCTCAGTGACCTCACTTTGCTCACGTACACAAAGCCTTGGTGAGAACTCCCCTGGCTTGCCAATGGCCCAAGGCAGCAGCGGTCTCAGAGAGGCGGGCGGGCTCAGCTGGACACCCAGCAGATGGGCCTGTGCTCGCGCAGCGCAACCTATGCATGGCCTGACCGGCCCCCGGCCAGAATCAGATTCAGGGCTCAGTGTCTTACTGGGGTCTCTCGATTCCTGTCACAGGGAGGGTATATCAGTCGGGGAAGAGTCCTTTCTAAAATTTTCTTTCAGCAGATTTGCAATTCATCTTACATTGCTAGCTGTGAACACAAATGGTGACTTTGCGTTACTTTCTCTTCACCTGTCTGGGGGAGGTTTTGGAACTGAGAGGGTCTGCTCTTAACCTCATCCTGAGATAGACCTGGTTTTGACCCAGGGCAGTTCAAGGCAGAAGTTGGCCCTGGGTGTCCCTGCAGCCACCGAGCTCCCATCACTCATGGAGCCCTAACTGACTCTTCTTCACTTCCACGAACTTTCACTTAAACTCCGACCCCTGGAAAAGAGCATAATGCTCCTTCGTGGGAGACAGCAGGTGGCCACATGGACTCCTTGAGGGGACCCATTCTAGGAACTGCCTGGTGCCAGCCTGCCTGCCCCCTCTTGTCCCAGAGGCCCCTTGGGGAAGCACCAGATGTGGGCTCAGCCCCGCAGACTCGACACCCCAGCAGGACCGAAGCTGGCTGCTCTGAGCTTCCTGGCCAGCACACCGCTTCCCCGTGTACTGACTGTCGCCCGGGTGCAGCCCACTCCCTGCACCTCTCTGTCCTTGAGTCAGCCACAGACTCTTCCTTGGGCCCTCCCTTCATCCCACATGTGCTGCGACTTTAATTTCCCTTTGTAGTTTATTTTAATTTTGTATCACAACATGGAGTTTAGTCGCACATGCAGACACAGACTGTGTCCTTTCTTCATTGTGCCGCGTTTCACTCACCAATAAAGTTCTTTAACCTGTACCCTGTCCACACTTAGGAAGCAGTCGTATATTTTAATCCCTTTTTTTTTTAATTTCTTAATAGGACTTACAGGTTTTTCTCAGATTCCAAAAAACCCCAAAGTGCTTTACTTCTTGATGAAACACCGTGGGTCCCTTTGCACTGGGGAGGACCTTCTAATCCAGAGCTGCCCTGCCCCAGTACCACTCGCTCCTCCCTGGGAGCTGGCGGTGCAGGTCAGGGGCTGCTGGGCAGGGCCCCCAGAGCCAAAGCC
The DNA here is from genome assembly GCA_004027735.1 of Carollia perspicillata. Classification (NCBI taxonomy): domain Eukaryota; kingdom Metazoa; phylum Chordata; class Mammalia; order Chiroptera; family Phyllostomidae; genus Carollia; species Carollia perspicillata. Next base: position 12,352 of record PVKM010030765.1, read on the forward strand.
ATCCAGACAGCCCCGTGTCCGTCCTTGTCAGAGCAGACCCTGGAGTCTGGCAGGGGCTGAGCAGGCAGGTGGGGTCGGGAACAGCCCAGCAGGAGGGACCCTCCTTCCCAGTCTGCTGTGTCACCTTGCCAGGGCTGACCTGTCTTGGAAGGATCTGCATCTGACTTCCCACCCTCACCAAGTGCAGAGGGAACAGCCCTGCAGTCAGTGGAGCTGACAGGCATGCAGATCCCGCTGCTGCCTCTGCTGCCCAGGGTGTGGTAGGTGCTGAGGGACGCTATGTACTGGAGAGAGGCACTTGTTATAAAATAGCTGCTTTATTGTCGTTCAGACGACTGGCTGATCGCCTGTTCCAGAGTGTAAAAAAAACAAGCAAACCGGAAGCCTGCAAGGTTTTTGGAATCCCTGACTCTGCATGGGCTGCCCATGGTCTGGAGTGTTGGAGGGGCCCCTGAGGCTCAGGCCAGCAGTCGGGTGGTCTTGGCCCAGACTCCAACATCCTGCCGCACCTTCCCAGCCTGGGCGGGGCTGGTTCAGCTACTCGGCCTTGAGTGTGCATGCCAGAGGCGGCGGGGTCCACAGGAGGAGGAAGGGGAGCAGGAAGAGCCCTGAGCACACGGTGAAGCAGGCTGGGGCACCGACCAACCAGTACACTGTGGAGAGACAGCCAGGCCCTGACGTGAGCCCACCCTGTCCCCGCCCCCTGCCAGAGTGGCAGCCCGGAGCTGGACCTGAGGTGGTAGCTATGGGAGGTCCCCACCAGGGGCAGCAGTCTGGCTCCCCAAGCCCACAGCCCTCACCTGACGCAGCCACCATGGGCCCCACCGCCCTGGCCAGGGCACCCAGGCTCCGAAGCGTGCCCATGACTGTGCCCTTCTGCCCAGGTGAACCTGTGGGGGAGAGGGAGGGGGCTGTCAGATACCCGGTGGCCTCTTCCCATGTGGGATGATGGCCGTGGTTGGGAAGGGCTTCTCACCATAGCCGGCGACCACGGAAGACAGGCAGGGCACCACGACAGCAGCAGCTGGGGGTGGAGGGCATCAGTGAGGCACCTGTCAGCCTGGAGGAGTGACTGAAGACTCCCAACCAGAGGATTCACAGCCGTTCGTGGCCACCACACCCCACCCCCACCTGGCAGACCCACTCACCAAATGAGTAGAGCAGCAGCCCCAGGCCCAGCACAGGCAGTGTGCGCCCCCAGCCGATAAGGAGGAAGGCGGGGACCAGCAGCAGGATGGCCTGCGGGGGTGCACAGCAGACCTCAGGACCCACTCTGGCCACTTGACAGGGTTCAGGAAACCACCTGCCCCCATTTCTGGGGGGGACCCCATACCTGCTTCACAGCTGCAATTTCTCTGCCGGGGCTGATCCGCCGGGCGTAGGCACCCTGGATGGTGGCCATGGTGAGTCCGATGAAGAAGAACATCTTACCCTGCTGTAGGCTGGGAGCAGGTGAGGCTCAGTGCCCCGGCCTTGCTTGGCCAAGAGAGGGAGCCGGGCTGACAGCTTCTACCTGGCCTAAGTGCCTGAGCTGAGCCTGAGGGGGATTGGGAGACGGCAGAGTGTCCCCAAGTGGGGTCCCACAAGGGTCTGCACACCCACCTGCTGAACTGGAAACGCTGGTGTACAAGGAAGCTTAGTGTGTACTCCAGGCCCGAGAACAGGAAGAGGTACAGGAAGTAGACCAGACCTAGGCGGCGCAGATGGCTGAGGCCTGGGGGGCAGATGAGCAGTAGTGTGAGGGCCCAGCAGACAGCAGCCAGGGGACCTCCACCCTTGTGCAGGCTGCTCCTTACTGTCTCCAGTGGGCGGGTCCTGGCCACGGGCCACAGCAGAGAAGCGGAACAAGGCCAGGGGACTGAGCAGGTCTGCAGCAGCTTGGAGCCCCAGCGTGATGGAGGGTGCCTGGCAGGGGACAGAACTGAAGAGGCCTGCTAGTGGCCTGGGGGTGTCCCTATGTCCAGCAGCCCAGGGAGGGCATGACCCAAACCAGCTCAGCCCTAGGGGCCTGACTTCCAGTCACCTGCCAGGCCTCAGAGATGGGGGGCCTGGGGAGCACAGGGATCCCGGGAGGCACTGTATCCCCAGGAGCTTCTGGATTCTACGAGAGGACAGCCCGGCCTCCCCTGGCACCCAAAACTGGCACCCATGAGAAGCTTCCTGCAGGCCCACAGAACCAAGCCCCCAGCCCCAGGACCTGTTAGTTGTTTCTGGGTCCCACTGTACCCGCTTCTCTGGGGGCAGCGTCTCCGGCAGGAAGCAGAAGAGAAACAGCAGGTCAGAGACAGCGAAGAGCAGGGCGAGCCAGGGTGCTGTCTCCACAGGCAGGGAGGCGCCCAGCATGGGGCCCAGTGTGAAGCCCAGTGAGAAGGCCACCCCGAGGACTGCCTAAGGAAAAGGCTGCCTGAGTCCAAGGGAGACCCAGGCCCTGGCATCCCTCCACCCTCGTGCCCTGGCGTGAGCACTCACCATGCCTCGGCTGCGGGTGGGTGGAGAGCCCAGGTCGGCCACAATGGCCGTGGAGAGGCTGACGTTCCCCTTGCTGATGCCGCCAATCACCCTGGAGGCCAGGAAGGCTGCAAAGCTGCCCGAGGCGGCCCACACAGCATAAGAGGCGGCCAGACCTGCCTGCCTCAGGACCAGAGCAGAGGGGCAGGGAGGTCACTCAGAGCCAGGAGGGGCCCAGAGAGGGCCAGCAAGCCCAGCAGCATCCCTGGTGCCCTGCCACTTGTGTTCCCAATGTCCCGTGGCAACAGTAGTAGCCTGGCTTAGACACAGGAGCTACTGGCCCCTCAAGGACCCGCCCCACCCCGACCATACCAGGGACAACAGCATCACTGGGCGCCTCCCCAGGCAGTCTGAGATGGCCCCCGTGAGTGGTGCTGAGAGGAACTGCAGGGCTGAGAAGACGGAGCCAATTAGACCTGGAGGAAATAGAAGTCACGGTCAATACAACACAGTCTCAGTCCCCAAGGATCTGGTCACACTGGTCCTGCACCCCCAGGCCATGGACCTGAAGCCAAAGTGGCCCTGACAGACAGTGGACACTCGGAGAGGGAGCAGATTGTGCAGGAGAATAAGAAGGTGTGGACAAGGACCTGGGATTGAGAACCCAGGGAGTGGAGAGAGAAGGCTCTAGGAAGATGGCAGCTTAGGGGCTCCAGTGCCGTACCTCCAAACAGGACGCTGTTGTACCTCTTCTCTGCTGGCATCCCGATGGCTGCGGCAAACCAGTCCACCCCTCGCTGCCATGAGCCATAGAGAGGGTCCTGGGGGACAAAGAAGCATGACCCGCTTGGGGAGTCCCTGAGGGGCTGGGGGCAGTGGGCAGGCGTCAGGACAGGGCAGGAAGCTCACGTGGGCACGGCTGTGGCTCTCCAGCAGCCCGGGCAGCAGAGGCAGCAGCAGAGTGAAGGCCAGGAGGTCCAGCAGGAGGCCGAGGAAGACCACTGTGATCACGCGAGTCTCGGACGCAGGCTGCTGGCGGATTGGTGGGCGCGGAGTGCAGCTTCCACCGGCTCCCCAGCCCATGGCGTCGGGGGCACTCTGATCCGGCCTGGCTGGGGGTGTGGCGGGTCTGCAGGAGGGCACCTCTGGGTACCCCAGCCCCAGACACCTACCCTACCACAGGGGAAACGGAGTCTGCTTGCTCCTGTCACGCCCCGGACCCGCCAAAAGCCAGGGAGCACTGTCCTAGAAAAGTCTGCCTCAACCCGTCCCCAGAGACCCAGGGACAGCAGGAGAGTCGGGTTGCGCAAGGAAACCTCAGCCACCAAGGCCAACCGTCCCAGGACCAGGGTGGGGGCATCCTGACCACAGGCGCCACCCCGCCCTGCGCAGGCGCCCATATACTCCCGTGGAGTGGGCAGGGAAACTGAGGCCCGGTGGAAGGCAGGACTTTGTAGCCCTGACAAGAGGCGGTCCGGCCCCGCAGAACACGACCCCCGCCTCCCCTACCCCCACCCTGGGTTCGGCTCCTGGGACGCCGGGGACCCCGCCCATACCTGCTGCGGCCGCGCGCTCCGTACCGACCGAAGGAGGGACGTGGGGACAGACGGAGAGGGATGCGGAAAGGCCAGCCAGGCACGCTGTTTGGGCGGGGCGGCCGCTCAGGCCACACCCACCCCCCCGTCCCGCCCCCGGAAGTGTACCGTTGCGCTCAGTCTTCCGGCCGGCTGGGTCAGGGGCGGGCCGTTGGGCCCACTGCATCCGCTTGGTTGCTGGGCGTAGGGCGTGCTGTGCTGCGGTGGCGACCCCGGACCCCGCCAACCCTTGGCCGCGGGCTGTTCCCGCTGGGCATGCGCGAGAACCCGTGCGACCGGGCTGCATCGCAGCCGCCAGTCCCATATGCCCCGCCCAAGGAGGTGAACCTTCTCCCTTCTGCTGAAGGCCCTGGGCTCTAGGTCTTCTACCCCGCAGGGATGCGGGGTGTCGTCCGGCCTCCATGGAACCTCCCCCACCCCCGTGGCCTCCATGCCACAAATGCCTCCTTGCACAGTTTCTTCTGCAGGTGGTGCTGAGCGCAAAGTCCCAGGTCAGGTAAGAGAGGGGCGTGGGGCCAGGGAGCAGAGACCGGCGAAGGCAGCAGGCTCCGGCAGACCTCTTGGAATCCAGAAGGTGCAACTGGTGCTCCCCTAGGGGGGCCTCCCACCTCCCACCTGGCCTCCGGCCTGAGGGGCAGACTCCAGGGCAGCTAGAGACCTGGACACCAGCACTTGGCCAGCTCTGTCCCCATGGTCCCTCCATCTCGTCCGATTCATCACTCTGGCCAACC
>PVKM010030766.1:6099-17236 GCA_004027735.1 Carollia perspicillata
TCACAGAATACAGAGTCACTAAAATGTGTTATTCCAAAAGTCTAATATTCGATTAAAAACTATTAAGCACACAAGGAAAGAAGAAAATGTAACATATCACCAGGGAAAAAGGTAATGTGTAGAAACCAAAGCCAAGATGGTCCAGATGGTATGATTAGCAGACAAAGACTAAAGAAGTTGTGATGGACTGTTTTGTAAAATGGCTGCACTGATATCTCCATCCTTCTTCATAGTGACTGTGCCACTCTCTCATGGACTGAACTTAGAACATTGTGACAAATAGAATGTAGCACAAGTGACATTATGGGACTTCTTAGGCAAAACTCTAAGAAGTCCTAGTAGGGGTGTCCAACCTGTGGCCTGAGGGCCAACTGCAGGCCAGCATGGCTATGAATGTGACCCAACGTAAAACTGTAAATTTACTTAAAACCTTTTTTTTGCTCATCAGTTTTCATTAGTGTTTGTGTATTTAATGTGTAGCCCAAGACAACTCTTCTTCCAGTGTGGCCCAGAGATTCCACAAGGTTGGACACCCCTGTTCACTGCTTCTGTCTTAGAATACTCATGCAGTTGGCACGCTATGTGAGTTCAAGCTACACAGAGAGACCACATGTAGGTATATTTGACAACTCTAACCAAGCTCCAGCTGGCAGCCAGCATCAACTACTAGTCATGTGAATGAGTCATCTTGGATATTCATCCCAGTTAGTCTAAAGACAGAGTAATAATAATTATTTAATCTATAGGATAGAGGGAGGAGGAAGATTGGAGAAAAAGGAACACATCTTTAGGGACCTATAGGAAAACAGAAAATGGTGTAACATATTTAATAAAAATTTCAGGAAGACAATACAGTCAAATAGGGCAGAAAAATTATTTGAAGAAATAAAGGCTGAAATCTCCCAATGTGATGAAAACACTGACTTGCAAATCCGAGAAGCTCAGCAAACTCTAAGCAGAATGAATATAAAAAGAACTATTCTTATGCAACAAAGATAGTGTCTTGAAATCACCCCTAGTTAAGGAACATAGTTAAGAATGACTACTAATTTATCATTGAAAACAAGGAGGCCAAAATTTAATGAGATGACATCTTTGAAGTACTTAATGGGAAAAAAAACTATCCAGAATTTTATATTCAAGGAATATTTATCAGATATTCTGTATGTTGTTCTCCAGGACGTTAAATAGAAAAAAAGCATTGAACAATACTGCCACGTGGGGTAGGGAGAAAGGGGAGATAGCTCTAGAAGGACACACAAGACATTGATTACATCAGTTGTTTGCAGGGAGAAAGGGAGAGCTGGACATTGAGTGGGAGAGAAAAAGAAGTTTTCACCAAATAACTCACTGTGCCTTTTACATTTTCAGTCATGTTAATGTTTTTATAAATCAAAACGAAGATGTAAAATTTGACAAATTTTTTAAAATTCTAGATCTCTAAAATAAATAGGAAAACCAAAATCTTCCAGAAATTTTTTTTAAAAATAGCTGACCATCGATGCAATGCAAATTAAACAGACACCAAAATTATCACCTGCAACACAAGATGTTAAAAAGTAGTAAAAAAGCTATTGCCATGATCTATAGGAAAATGACTTTGAATAAGAGTCCTGTATCTGAGCAACTCTATAAAATGCAGAAAAATAAAGATGTTCTCAGCACATAAGAATTCAGATAACGTACCAAAGACCCTCTTTAAAAGAATGACTTAACGACTTACTCCATCAAAACAAACAAGCAAATTATTATGTGCCTAAAAAGAGGGTCTTTATATATGGAATATATTAATAGTGGTTACTAGAAAATCTAATAAAAACCTATAGTTAAAGCTAATAAGTATTGACCTGTGACTTTAAAATATTAATATAAATCTGGCTTTAAAATTCCAGGTGATAATTTGGGACATGATAAAATTGGAAAAAGCAAAAGATGTAGCATGCTAATTAATATTCTTTTTTTAAGATTGTATTTATTTATTTATTTTTAGAGAGAGGGGAACGGAAGAAGAAGGAGAGAGGGAGAGGAACATTGAGGTGTGGTTGCCTCTTGTGCACCCCCTACTGGGGACCTGCAACCCAGTCATGTGCCCTGACAGGGAATCGAACCCGTGACCTTTTGGTTCGCAGCCTGTGCTCAATCTACTGAGCTACACCAGCCAGGCTAATTAATATTCTTGAAAGAGAATATCAATGTTAGCCATCACTAGAAAAAAACATGAGTCAAAATATGTTTAAAAATATTAGTACTACCATTAGAAAACTAGAATTGATCTAAATAATTATTCATTTTTAAAGGGATTTCAAAATAAAATTACAAATTAATGGGGAAAAATGATACATCTGTGTACCAGATAACTAAATTTTTGCAATGTGGCCAAAATAGCTTTCAGGGAAATATACTTAATGCATTATATAACCAGAGACTTTTCAAATAAATTAAATTTCCAATAAAAAAGACTATAAAACTAGCAGCAAAATAAGTATCTTCAAAGCAGAAAGAATAAATTGATAAAGATAACAAATTAGTAACCTAGAATTAAAAACTAGAAGAATTAATAAAACAAAAAATAGTGCTTTAAAAATAATATAGTTAGCAAATTTTTACCAACTCTGATTAACAACAGAGAGAAGATAAAAATAAGCAATAGTAAATGCCAACAAATCCTGGCTGGTGTAGCTCAATGGACTGAGTGTAGGCCTGCAAACTAAAGGGTCGCCAGTTCGATTCCCAATCAGGGAATACTCCTGGGTTACAGGCCAGGTCACCAGTAGGGGGTTCACAAGAGGCAACCACAGCTTGATGTTTCTCTCCCTCTCTTTCTCCTTCCCTTCTATTCTCTCTAAGATATATAAATAAATAAATAACCTTTTAAAAATAAATAAAAGCCAACAAATGGTCTTAATCTTAGGTACAGGGGAAATTTTACAAATTAGAAGGTAATACAAGAGAGAAATTTATAACAACATAATGAAAATATATATGAATAATTTTTCTAGGAAAAATAAATTGCTAATTTGCACTTAAAGTAGAAAATCCAAATAAAGCAAAAAATAAAAATATAATAAAGAAGCCCTGGCCAATGTGGCTTGGTTGATTGGAGTGTTGTCTCATTTACTGAAAGGTTTCAGGTTTGATTCCTGGTCAGGGCACATACCTACATTTCAAATTCAATCCCTGCTCAGGGCACGTGCAGTAGAAAACTAATAGCTATTTCTCTCTCAATCTCTCTCTCCCTTTCTCTCTCTTCCCCCTTGCTTCCTCTCTCACTAATAAGAATAAAAATATGTTCTCAGGTAAAGAGAAAAAAAGTTGTTTTTTTAAAAAATAGAAGGAAAAGATTCATTCTGGAAGCTCTAGAAAATAAATTAAAATCACAATTAGATTTTGCCAAATATTTTCTAATTGCTGGTGTTTTCAGCATTGGTGAGTACATGGATAAAATACTCTCACAGACTATTCAAAGAAGTCATGTAATAAAGAATGCTATTTCAGCCTCCATAAAATTTTATGTGCTTACTTTCTGGCCCAGAAATTTCACTTTGAGAAACATTCTACAGAAAGAGTTAGACTTCCGGCCCAGACAAAGATGTAGGTAGATACACTTTGCCTCCTCACACAACCAAAAGGACAACAACAAACATAAAAACAAAAAATAACCAGAACTGCCAGAAAATCGAACTGTGTGGAAGCCTGACAACTGAGGAGTTAAAGAAGAAATATTCATCCAGACTGGAGCACCAAGACAAAAAAAATATGGCCTAAATGAAAGAACAGATCAAAACTCCCAAAATAGAACTAAGGGATGAAGAGATTGCCAAATATAGGTTGGCTATCTCTTTATCCTGGTGATCAAGATGCTCACAGAAATAATTGAGCGTGGTTGCAAAATAGAGGAAGAAGGGAAGGCTACACAAAGTGAAATAAAGGAAAATGTACAAGGAACCAACAGTGACGGGAAGGAACTGGTACTCAAATCAATGTTTTGGAACGAAAAGAAGAAATAAACATCAAACTGGAACAGAATGAAGAAACAAGAATCCAAAAAAATGAGGAGAGGCTTAGGAACATATGGGGCAACTTTAAGCACTCCAACATCTGAATCATAGGGATACCAGGAGGAGGAGAATGGCAGCAAGAAATTGAAAACTTATTTGAACAAATAACGAAGAAAAACTTCCCCAACATGGCAAAGGAAATAGACTTCCAGAAAGTTCAGGAAGCTCAGAGAGGCCCAAAGAAGTTGGACCCAAAGAAGCACATACTAAGGCACGTCATAATTACATTACCCAAGATTAAAGATAAGGAATCTTAAAAGCAGCAAGAGAAAAGGAGACAGTTACTTACAAAGGAGTTCCCATAAGACTATCAGCTGATGTCTCAAAAGAAACCTTGCAAGCAAGAAGGGGCTGAAAGAAGTATTTAAAGTCATGAAAGGAAAAGACCCCAAGATTACTCTATCCAGCAAAGCTATCATTTGGAATGGAAGGGCAGATAAAGTGCTTCCCAGATATGGTCAAATTAAAGGAGTTCATCATCACCAAGCCCTTATTATGTGACATGTTAAAGGGACTTATCTAAGAAAAAGAAGATCAAAACTATGAACAGTAAGATGACAACAAATTCACAACTATGAACAACTGAAACTAAAAAACAAAATCAAACTAAGCAAACAACTCAAACAGGAAAAGAATAAGAGAAATGGAGATCACATGGAGGGTTATCAGTAGGAAGGCTGACAGGGGGGAAGGTAAAAAGGAAATAAGAAGCATAAATGGTAGGTACAAAATAGAAAGGGGGGATCTTAAGAATAGTATCGAGAATGGAGAAATCAAAGAACTTATATGTATGACCCATGAACACAAACTAAGGGGATGGTGGTAATACTGGTGGAAGGTGCAGTGCAGGGATGAGGGGGATAAAGGGGAGAAATAAAGGGACAACTGTAATAGCATAATCAATAAAATATATTCTAAAAAAATTAATAATAATAATAATAATAATAATAAAATAAAGGGTTAGATGTGCCCAAAAAGGCATTGAAAATGATATAGAATAGTTTGTAATATTGAAAAAATTGAAACAAGCTAAATATCCTCTCCTTAGGGAGTTCATTATAAACTTCGGACATTAATTATATAAAACAGCTTTAAAATAATGTCTATCTCTATATAATTATGTTAATGTGTCTACAAAATGTTTTTGGAGGAAAAAAGCAAATTATGGAGTAATATGTGCCATGTAATCACATTTAAATTTTAAAACAATGAGATCGTGTGTAGAACATTCACCAAACTATAGAAAATAATCTCTGGGAGGCCAATGTGAGAAACAAAGTAGGACTTTTCATTTTTATTTTCTAATCTTGCATCCTTCAAATTTTTCACAATTGAAAATGATTACCTTATATAAAGTAATTTAATGCTTTAAAAAGAATTATTAAAACTTGTGACTGAAGAGGTACTTTCTTTAATTGGGTATCTAAACCTGATCTATTTCTTCCTTTCCATGTTTTAATAACCAATAGAAGAACTATAAAAAAAGAACAAAGAGACCCAGTGAAGAATTCTCTAGCCAGAATGATGTAGAACAGAAGAGAGAATACATGAGTAGCCAATAACAGTAATGAGAGAGGTGATATTATTGCAGTTACTACAAATGGTGAAAGGAAAGAAGGGACAGTTGTGGACAACTTCATACCAATGAATGAGACAACTGAGGCAAAAGGGATAAATTCCTCAGAAGATACAAACAGAGACTGCCTGAGGACGGGACAAGGAGGGAGGGCTAGGATGCAGAGAAGCAGGGGGGACGATTACAAAGGGTCACAAGAAAACCTCCATGGTTATGAGTGAGTTCTTCATCCTGATTATGGTCATGGTTAGCTATATGCCATGTAATGCAGGTCAATTATATCTCAATTAAGTATGTGCATTCTATGTTCATTGCAGCATTATTTACAATAGCCAAGATTTGGAAGCAGCCCAAGTGCCCATCAGACAATGAATGGATAAAACAGCTTGGGTACATTTACACGATGGACTACTACTCAGCTGTAAAAAAGAAGAAAATTTTACCCTTTGCAACAGCATGGATAGACCTGAAGAACATTATGCTAAGTGAAATAAAACAATCAGAGAAAGACAAACACCATATGATCTCACTCATATGTGGGATCTAATGAACAAACAGAACTAACAAGTAAAATAGAGACAGACTCATAGATAGAGAGCAGCCTGACAGCTCTGGGGAGGGTGGGGCTGGGTGGAGAGAATCAGGATCAAGCAAAAAAGAAAAAGAACTTAGGGACATAGACAACAGTGTGGTGATTGTGGTGAACTGTGTGGGGGAGGTGTGGAGGTGGAAAAGAGTATAGGATGGATAACTTGTAAGAGAAAAAAATACAATAAAAAGGAACTATTTTTGAGTATGTGTAAATATTTAAAATTCCAATGTACAATCCTCAGCCCTTGATTATGTTAATATAGTGGACATTGTGGTTGCTCAACCTACACCCATTCTTTTCTTCATCGTTCCCAAAAGAACTCCAATTTTGTGCCTCAAGAGAAGTTAACTCCATCCCTATTTTCTGAAATGAGCCTCATTGGTCTATTTATCTTCACCTCCTTAGCAGTAATAGTTTTAGGAAATCACAATAGTGTCATTAAATGCAAGTCATTTTCCTGGTCAGGGTTTCGTTCAGGAATAAGCATGTGCCTCAATTGAGTCCAGGAAGCCAGAAGGAGTGTTCCAAGGGCTTCCGGAATGTGTTTTCTCACTCTCATCGGTGAGCAAACAGAAGAGACAAACTCTCCCTCTGGACACCAGCAGGTACAAATATGACACCAGAAGGACTACAGCTATTGTGTCCCCGTAAGGGAAATAGCTGAGGGATGAAACCAACCCACAGAGGAGGGTATGCCTAAGGGAATGCAGAATAATGAAAGCAGAGCCATTAGAATACGGTGAACCTGAAGCCTTAGATATTTCTTAAATTCTAGTTGGAAGAGTCAGTACATATCCTGTTGTTTAAAGCAAGTTTGAGTCAGATTCTGTTAGATCCAGCTAAATATATCCTACATTATACCCTTGATGTCTCAACTGCTCTTACCTGTCTTCTTCTTCCTGAACCCCTCTTTTCCCTGGCTTATGTTCACTGCGCCGTCTCCTCTCTCTGGATTCGCCTTTTAAATCTCCTTTGTAACCACCTCTTCCTCTACCCAACCATTTAATGTGTGATTTCCACACTTTATCTTTAAATAATCTCAAACACTTCCATGGTTTCTACACCCTGACAAGGGCCAAATTTGTGACTCCAGCTCAGATTTCCCTTCTGCTGGCTAGATCCATCGTCCAACCCACCTCCTCAAAATCTCCCATTAGACATCTTAGTACCTTGATTCAGTTCAAAACAGAAGTCATCATTTTGAATTCACACACAGAAAAACTCCCTCCCACTAGTACTCCTCAGTAAATGTCACCTTGTCCATTCAGTTTAAGACAGAAACTCAGAAGTTATCTTTGAATCTCCCTCCCCTTCTCTCTCCTCACTACGCACCCACCCCCAAACATCCATCACCTGGCCCTATTGACCCAATATCCTGTGTGTCTCCTGGATCCATTCCTTTTTCTCCAACCTTTCCATTGCTATAGTCCAAACATCATATTATCACTCATCTGCGATTAGTGTACACAGGCTACCTTAGTTCTCAACCAATCTGTTCTTTACACTGTAGTATGAAATATGTACTTTTTAAATGCAAATCTTACCAACAACACTTGCTTTCTTAAACCCTTTTAAGGGTCTCTCATTGCCTTAGGAAAGAGCTGAAAAATCTTGACATAGACCACAAAATCATGCTTGATCTAGCTAGCTCCATCCAACTTCTGTGGTCTCATCTAATATCACTCTTCCTCTCCCTAAGTTGGACACTTCCTCTCACCACATTGGACACTTTTCAGTCCCCTGGATCTATCCACACTACATAGCTGGATGGCTGTGCATGTGGCTCCTTCTCACTAGAAACCACTCCCACTTCACACACTTCACAGCAGGGTTGAGTAACTAGAAGGCATCAAACACAGAGCATGAAAGCCATGAATGGTGATCCCTAGAGTTGCTTGACCTCACCCTCAGCCCCCACTGGCCCCACAATTGCCAGACTACCTCTTGGTTATTGTTCAGATTTCAGCTTAAATGCCTTCTCATGTAGGAAACCTCCCCTGACCACCCTCCCAGGTTCATTCTGATCATGTCTTGAATTTTTGAGTTGTAACACTTAGCATGTTGGTCACTACTTGTTTATGCTAGCCTGTAACTGCCACTCAAGCAAACTAGTGACGTCAACAGAGTTTGGAACATAGTGTTATACATGAGAGTGTGGTTGGACCTTTTTCCTCCTAACACATCAAATGTCTATTTAATATTTAACATAGTTTCTCCCTATCCTGGATGATATTCTTGATTTAGACAGAGTGTAAAGGAAAAAAATAAAACAACATGAATAATCCTTTCAATTTTAATAACTTGTCTTTTAAATTTGCCATTTCATATAGTTATAAGTCCTAAAGAGTATATATGTGCAAATTTCTGTTCCCTAACTCTCCCAAAAAAAGACACATGGAAAGGCCATAACTATGCATAGCCTTATAATCCAGACCAAACACCTCTCTAATGGAGAAACAACTATTCAGGAGCACACAGATGCCCTTCTGTTTAAGTAGTGCTTTACAGAGTTAGGTCTTGTAACATTTACCAGGTGTACATCCACTACATTACATACTGATGGGGAAAGGCATAAGCTTAGAATTTCCCCAGAAGTTTCGAGGAGTGAAGACTTGGGACTCCTCCAGTGAGCAGCAGTAATAGCTGTAACTCTGAAGATCTCTTCTTTAAATAGAGAGAAAGCCAAGAAAGCCATTGCACCCTCCTAGACTCATCAAAGCAGCCATTGTGCTCCTCCTCCCCTTTTTCGAGGCAAGAAATTAACCTTCAGTCAGAGGTTGAGCCATGCCCTGGTGAGAAGCTAGGCTCAGCAGGAGCAATTTCAATGGGACAAGGAAAGGGACACAGACAAGGGCAGCCTAGACCATGCTGTTTAGGTGTAGTATTTCAGATAGCCAGAGCAAACTGAAGGAGCCAGCAGTGGTTACCAGAAGAAGCAGAGAAATTCCCAAATCCCAGCCCTCCTAAATATCTGGGTGCAACCTGGCCTGACAACCCCAAATCACTGGTAGCAATAGGGATAACCAAGCTGGAAGAGAAATGCCATTCAGGAGAGCCTGGGCTCCTCCCTCCCAACTCTGGTCCAACAGTCAGTTTGGACAAGTTTTGATCGGTTGAAGGCGGAGTTTTCAGGAAATTGAAGAGAGACACATGCTTTCTACTGTTTTCCTAAATATACTCATATCTGAATACAGTGTTTTAGTTTTTTCTATAGAACACCACTTGTTAGAATTGTGTTCTCAAGAGTCAGACAGACCCAGTATTGAATCAAGACACAACCTCTTAATGACAGGGCTTCCTTGAACTTCACTCTCTTTGTAGGTACAGCACGCATAACAATAGCTGTGTTATGCCCTGTTATGAAGACTAAATGAGAAATATCCAACCCAGAAAGCCCTGCAGGTACTCACATAATGGTGGGTCTAACTAAGAGTCCAGCTGTAAAGAAGGGAGCGTGAGGTCGTGAGAATAAGAAAGCTGGGCCACAGCAGCATCCAGGGAAACTTAGAGAAGGCCAGTGGCAATTTGTGGGTTTAGAAGCAGCATTTCCCAAAGTTTGTTCCAAGGAACACTAGTCCTATAGGACATTAAAAGTAGTACTCATTTTTAAAAACATTGTCTGGATAATATATTTAAGAAACATTAAATTACACAATTTAAAAGCTTTCCTATTGTAGGATTTCTGAGTGACTTTAATATGCTGATGCTCATGGAAAACCACGCCCGCAAAAATGCATTTGAGCATGGGGTCCTTTTTTCTTGGTGCATTTTAGAGGACAGTTGCCTCCTGGAACTGCTGGTTTAAGTGAATGGATCTCAGGATCCTGTCTGATAACTCCTTCTTAAACCAAAAGCTCAGAAGCAACTTGTTCATTCAGCACTGTAGGACTGCCGATGTAAGGAGCATCCAAACAGGTAGAGCATATATCGGTGTTTATTTAAGTCAAACTGACAATTTCTGGGAAGCAAAATCTCAGCAGATTGAGAGAATGGAAGTTTTGCGACTGATTTTATACATTAGAATAAAAGGAGGAGAAATAAAGACCATCGACCATTAGTGGAAGATTAAGGAGATGGGGGAAAGCAAAGCGGGGGAAATCTCTGGAATTGGATAACTAGACAATGTAGAGGAACACACGGTTCTTTTACGTTGGCTGGTGTAGGATAGTGAACAACCAACATTTACAGCACAAATGCAGGCGACAAACAACAATGAGGAGATCTGTGGCCTTGGCTCCAGTGCCTGGCAGTGCCGAGAAGTCTGGAAAAGGACATTTCTCTGATATTTCAAAGGTATGTTCTCTTTGATGGAAAAAGACAATAAACAAGCTCATATGAGGTCAAGACTGACCTTTGCTGAGGCAGCTCCTGTCCTAGAATGTGACTAGCCACCATAACCTGCTTTTACTTAGGAATTTTGTGTTCAGACCATCCTATGTGGTTACTTTCCACCTCAGTTTGCAGAGCCTGCCATGCTGGTCTCCCCAGGCTTGTCAGCATCATAAGGAGCCCAGCGACTCTGACTTCTTCAAGCTCCTAAAGATGATTGAGAACTGGGGAGAAAATTTGCTGGTTCCAAAAGAAAAAATGCAATAAGAAATTTGAAACAAATATTTAAGTAAACATGTACAAAATCTAACATTATAACAAATAGTCAACTACTGTTCAGCACATCATATATCATTACATAAAAATATACTTTTCAGGGACCATGGGTGCATGGTGACATGTTTGTTACACTGTGATTCAGGGACTCCATTAGAATGAGAGCCTAGCAGTTTCCAAGGCTGCTAGTAACCTCAGTAAGGGCCCTACCTTTAAACCACGTACATACCCCTTATGATGTATGCACAAACGCACACACACCCTGGGGCTGAAGACACTTCAACTAAGAACCATGAGTGCAGCAGT
>PVKM010030767.1:0-17123 GCA_004027735.1 Carollia perspicillata
AGCTGGCCCCTGTTCACCAGTAAATGGAAGCCTGGTGGTTGGGCTGGCGAGGACTCTTCTTGCAAATGATCCCCTTTCTCCCAAGTCAGAGCTGCGCTTTCTTCCCTCTACCCCCACAGCCAGCGTTATGTTTCTAGCTAAAATCTCCCCCAGCGTTCCTTTACACTAAACTACACTCACTGTTTTATTCTAAAGACATTAATTGTAGCATGGGCTTTTGGCAAAAGGAAACAGCCAAGGCAGAATGATAAAGGGAGACAAAGGCATACTGAGAAAAGATGTATCTTCTATTGTTAATTATATATAGTGTGCACATCTGGAGTCTTTGCAATGAACAGCGAGGCAGGGATAATATCACAGCCGATCAAAACACCACATTCTTAGTTACTGAGATTATAAACCTGCACACCAGCGCCAATGCACCAACGAGGGCAGAAGTAGTCCATAATGCACTGAGACTGCCTATGTTTAAACACTTAGAATAAAAAGTATAAGGCACTCAGATTGCATGCTTTGAAAACACACCTTATTTTTTTGAAGGCATCCCAGGCTCAAACGTCAGCCATTCCCCCACATTTTCTACCGGGCGAGACTGAGTGGCAACGGGGGATCCTGGACTCTCCCTGGTCATCTCTGAGGGGCAAGGAGCGAGGCATGATGCTGGGCCCCATGCATTCGCCGTGTGACTTCATACAGATCACTTGCCTTCCCCGGGCCTTAGAGTTCTAGTATTAAACTTTGAATAATAAAGACCAGCCCTCCACAGTTTCCTCAGTCAAGGGGAGAATCACTCCCGACAGCACAGGCAAGAGGATTCTGTCATCTGAAACTCCACCAGGACAGAGGCGGGTACCCTCTCACTACTATGGATGGCAATAAGCCAAAAAAACCCAAAAAAGTCAGCGGTAGGGGGTTCTTAACACTACAAGGCATGTGATCACACATCCAAAGTTTTAGATTTTTAACTTAAATACAGACAGACAGAAGGCATGTCTGCTGTGAATTTTTATTCATTTATTTTTTAGCCAAAAAAGAAAAAAAAAAGTCAGTGGGATCCAAATACCAAGGGATACCATTTGGGAAAGACACTATCATCTAACGGTCTCAGAACCCAGATAGAATAGATCCGTGGAGCGGAATGAGCCCGCCAGTGAAACACTAAAAGGTCACTCAGAGAAAGTCGGGGAGAGGAAAAGTGGCATGGCTGCTTTGTACATATGGGGAATATGTGATATATGTAATTCTGAATGGTAACACTGTTTTTCAGATACCAGTATTTACAAGGGTGGGCAAAAGTAGTCTCATTGTGACATCGAGTTAATATGGTGATCATCATAACCTGCATGTCTTTTCCCACACGAACAACTGTAGGCCTATTTTTGCCTACCCCTCTATACGAGTGACTGGCATGTAGCCCTGACTGCAGTATATTGGTGGGGGTGGGTGAGGTGGGGTGGAAGGGCTTTGCTTGCTCATGTATCAGATCCTGAATGAGTGCCTTCCACGTACAAGATAGTGTGTTATCAAACAAAGTTAAACAAGCCGTGGTTCTCCTCCTGCACAAAACAGAGAATGAATGGACTGTGCTCTCCTAAAATCATTCTGCTTCTGAAATGTTGTGGGTTATTCTATCTCCCTATGACTTTGCCCCTTTCTCACTGTCTAGGTTTGGCTTCCTTTGACATCGGGATTCTACCTTTGTGGGTTCTCTTTTAGGAAGATTGTAGATTTATCCTGCCTTTGAGGGGGGCTCTTAGCTTTTGCTTAGAGATGAAGGCACCTCATTGTGATCTCTTATATTGGAAACCTCTCCGAACATCTTCATAGGGAATACCTCTAATAGTGACAATGATTGAGAACTCAGCAGCAGTCATGGGAGCCAAGCAACGGAAAACCAGGACTGACACAGAAAGGTGGGTGGTGTCTCCAACAATTAATTTCCTGCAATGTGCCCTCCTTCTATCAACCCAAGCCCACCCAGCCAGTCACACATATTCACGGAGCCGCTGATATTTTATCAGATGGCTGGCTGGCATAGTAAATTGAGTCGTGAAATTTATTTCAAGTTCGCCATTTTTACCTCCACTTTTTTAAAGCAGCTAAACTGTATACACCAGTTCCCCTGGTAGCAGCTTCCTCTCCTTTCTGGCCCTGAATAAGTAAGTCACTGAGAGCCCTTCTCTTGCACACACTGCTTCTGGAGTCAAGTATTGGGTTGTATTAATTTTTCCTTCAGAAGAGATGAAGTGCCCTGGCTGGTGTAGCTCAGTGGATTGAGCACGGGCCTGTGAAGCAAAGGGTCGCCGGTTCAATTCCCAGTCAGGGCTCATGCCTGGGTTGCAGGCCAGGTCCCCAGTGGGGTACACATGAGAGGCAACCACACATTGATGTTTCTCTCCCACTCTTTCTCCTTCCCTTCCCCTCTCTCTAAAAATAAATAAATAAAATATTTTTTTTGAAAAAAAAAAAGAGATGAAGTGTCAGGAGCAACCTGGTTACTCTGACATAATATCAAGAGCAAGTACGGTGTTTGCTCCTTGTTTGGGTAGCAGTGTATCCTGAAAGTTCCTGGACCACAGCGATATATTATTTAGGAGGATTTATGGCCATGAAAGCCGAAGGGAAGTCACATGCACGATCCCATTTTTATTTGATCACAGTTATTCGACAGGCTTTTCAATAGCTATGCGGATCCTTCACACACTTGGCCTTTGCAGGGAGGTCCTGGAAGTTGGGGTTCCCTACATGCTTCCTTTAATCTCATATTTAATTGCCAGCAGGAGCACATTTAACGTTTACAGTCACACTTTAAAGAGGAGTAATTTGTTTTTACCGGGAATTGGTTGCTAGCAAAAGGGCCGTGCCAAACTTACCCCAGATTAAAATGATGTACCGAAGTGGAATGAAGTACAACAGGATGGTAGCAACCACCAGCATCAAACAGGCCAGGAATGAAAGGAACGGGACCGTCCAGTTAAACGTGCTGTAGACAAACCACATAAGTTTCACATCCTCGGAGGCATGAATGGCAACATAGATTCATTCTGTCACGTGTATTTCTTAGTTATGGAAATGAAAACAGTCTACTGGAAAAGTTGCTTTGGAAACCTAGAGATGAAAGTCTTCCAGAATGACTGGGCACTGCAAAAACATTCTTCCGGAGAAGGTCCCCAGACCAACTGCCACTGCACTTCCTGGACCCGACAGTTCCAAAGACAGACCTTGGCTCTCGAAAGTGATTACACACTGCAATATTGTCACCCTACCTCCATGCACGGCCATCTTCAAAACCACGGGCTATCTAGGTCACTTTGAAGTCAATGTTTCTCTCAGCGCGTGGCTGCCAGGACATATTTAGGAAGGGGAGGATATTACTACAGTGCTTCAGTGCTTTTGTGTTTTCTAATACCATATCTGGAAATTCACTTACAACAGAAGCTACATGGTGCCCTGACGTGGGCCAGGGAGCCTTTGACTGTAAACCATTGCAGATAGAATGTAGGTGAAGCTATCACACATGCTCACGGGGCTGCTAGCCAGTACACTGTATAGGAATACCCCTGACACTCGAAAGCTTACTAGACTCTCTCCCCCTTTATCATGGAGTATCCTATAGTTGGTTAGCACTTCCACAGAACACCCAAGGTTGAAGTGCCTGGCCAATCAAAGCTTTCCATCCTGAAATCAAATAATCTGCTAAACATTTTCATAGATTTCCCCAATTTTCCTGACTGGGGAGCTCCCTAAATTCTAACGGGGGAATCCCTGATTTGGGCAGTGATGAGATAAATGAGCCAGACCTTCCAATTAGTGGAAAAAATTAATGAATTCCTTTCACTCATTCAACCCCTGGGATTCACTAGCATGTCTTCAAAACACCATTTTCAAAATTTCAACTCTATAAAAAGGATGTGGCTACATCTGAAAAGGTGGGGGTAAATGCACTGTCTGGTCTTACTCCTCATCAGACTGGCTGCCTCACTATTTGATCGTTGTGTTAACAGAATCACTGTTTTCCTCATTTTCCAGGCTTGAATGAATGAAGTCCTTTCACTCTCCTGCCCATAGAAACAAACTGGATTTATAATCCTGTAGAATGTAGGTTATTCTTCTGTAATGTACAAGCATGGTTTTCACACCAACTTGTGACTTCTCTCCCCACAAGTGGCCTCTGGCCCTCTCTCTGGTTTTTCTGCCTTTATTCTTGGTCCCCTTTTCAACATGTCTCTCTTAGGTTAAACATAAGACACATTGACTTATCATTCCTAGATCTCCTTAATTCGAAATGCACTTAACTTGCCTTCTCATCTTCATTACTTGTGTTTCTTAACATCACATCCTAACCAGAAAAGTTCCATTTCCTAAGGATGTACATTTGAAGCCTTACTCTGGACCATCTACAGGGTGACTTCCCTGGCCTAGATCCACCTTAACACTGTCTCCTCTGTGGAGATTTCCCTACCAGCTCAACAGTGCGACGGTCTGAGCCACCTCTCCCTAGAAACAGGACATATAAATCACTTCTGACATCCTACTTGCTGCCTGGGATTATACAGATGCAACATGGTGATTCACATTTTGGCCTGATATATCTGTACCTTTGAAATATGTGTAATATTAGAATAGGTAGAAAAAATATATAGTTCATTTCATATAAATGCCATACCAGTGGGGTCCACTCTATCCGTAACAGAGAAGCCTTGCTCTCAGGGTTTTCCGTAAGTCTATTTATTTGCTAGTTGCCAATAGTTGGGTAAAAGTTTTCCTGGTCCTCAAGCACTGAATCACAATGGAATTCCAACAGAGTTACACATGCCATCCCACTTGAATGCCCAGCAGCAACATGAAGGTCACTGTAATAATGAATGGTCAGAGGATTAATAGGAGCTGAGCCTTCCTGTGTTGCAGCTGGGCAGAACAGTGCCCTGTTCATGGCTGAAAATACGTCTCAGACGTGGCCACCGCAGCTGTGCTGGGCGCAGCCGGCCCTCAAAGGCACTGTCAAGTGGGCGACAGGGTGGGGGGGCTGTTTAAATCACTCTGCCCTCTTCTCCCATCAGACACATTTCCTCGATCATTATCAAGTACACAACAGCCACATTTGTCTGTTACAGGCTTTCAGGCATGAGGATGGTTTTACCAAAGACATGGGCTTCCTTCCTTGGTCTTGCCCCCACTCCACAGCCTCTCATCCTCCTTGCGGCCAATATGTCCCTCACGCCATTTTTTTCCCATTGGCTTTTTCAATCCACTCAAGTCCCTGAATGGCCTGCTTCACCTCTAGGCCCGCCACAACCATGGCCTATGGCACAGATGTGCTAAATCACTGTCTCCCTGTGTCTAGCAGAGTCTTGAGCCTTCAGCTTTAGCACAATGGTCCGTACCTACTGAAGCCCCCATTCCTCAGTCCTGCACCCAGATTCCCCTTCCCAGTCTCAGAAAAGCTACTAAATTGTCACTTCATCGGAACTGCCCTCTTTTTGGGCTGGTCAGACCTCCCCCGACATCCTGTCTGACCTCTGTCTAGCATCAATGCTCCTGAATTCACATTGTTTTGTTACTGTTCTTCTCCCTCAATGGAAAATAGATCCCTGGCGTGTAATGACATTACAATGCAGTAGTGAGGAGGCCAGGTTCAAATCCAAGCTCTATGGCTACTAGCTGTGGGACCCTGGGCTACATGGTTAATTATTCTGTAAAACGGGGATGTTAAGAATCCTTAATGTGTAGGGGTATTGGAATCACTTAATCTAGCTCCTTCAAGTAACTGCTGAAAGCAGTTACTCTGAGCAGTGGGCTTACAAGACTGGAAGGCACATGACATCAGCTGGTGTTGCTCTGACTGTCGTTATCGATTCATCTCTCATTCTTAGACCAAGTCAGTGCCTGAAACTCAGTAACTGATGGCTGATGAGTGAATGAATGAAGAATTATAATTCCCTCCTCCTCATTTCACTGTTTTCTACTGTCACTCATGTTTCAGTTAAACAGTTTTGAAGATAAACTCAGGAATCATTTGTCTACATATATCAAATGGAGGAATAGAGCAGATTGACATGTAGAAGCAAAAGTTCTACTGTTTAATTTTTCTTCTCCTACGACATTGATAAAGGGAATCAAATTCCCTTTACAAAGGTAAACTCACTAAGTTCTGTAAAGATGGTTTTTAATCTATTTTTTAAACAAAAAAAAATATGTTTACTCTGATAATAATAAATGAGTAGGCAAGGGTACTTCCATTTGATAAGGAGCTGAGAAAGAAGATCAGTATCCAAAGAAAGCTTCATATTAAATATTTATGTTTCCTGATTTTAATGATCATTTACCAATTTCTCTTCATTTTAATAAGACAAAAGTTCACTAGGCTTTTAGCACTATTTTTTCTCTCCTTTACCCAAATGCAATTTCTAAACATCATCTCCTTTACTTAAAAAAATAGATTAACTAATAAGATTTTTAAAAAGGTATTAATTAATATTTAGAGAAAAACATGGCTGACACAATTCTTCTGGATTTAAAGGGGGAAATAATAAGTTTATGATTCAAAAAAATTAAAAATTAGTCTACTCATTGGTACCAAATGAAGACCAAGTTATACATAGTTCAATAATGTATAACAAACAAACAAGCAAAAAAAAACAGCAAACACAAATCATAGCAGAGACTTTCTCAATTGGGACTCTTTTATAGAAGTTAGCCCCATGCTCTAAGATAGGGAAGGGCAAGCTATGGGCTGGATCTGAGTCAAATCCAGCCCACCACCTGCATTTTCAAATAAAGTTTTATTGGAACACATATTAAGCCCATTCATTTACATAACAACTGTGACTGCTTTTACCCAGAAGCAACAGAGTTGAGTAGTTGTGACAGAGACCATGTAGCCCACAAAGCCAGAAATATCAATACTTGTTCTCTGGCCCTTTACAGAGAACGTCTGTTGACCTCTGTCCTGAGGCACTCACGTACATGATGAATTAACGTCACATCTTTGCATTTTTGATGCTACTAGTGAGGTAGCATTACTTGAAGAACTGAGAAAACATTTCACTCAAGGCATGACTGGTCTGTGGGTCAGACATTTTTTTAAAAAGGCTCCTTTAAAGCATATTTGCTTTCCCTTTTATTTGTGAATAGGATCATCTATTTTTTTTAAATCTAGTTCATCACCTAATCCAGGGTATTTTTGAGAGTGAGAGGGAGCACTACAAATAATTATGCTGGGACGACTGGTGTAGAGCAGGCCATGTGGTCGCCCCTGTCTGGGGGACTTGCCCAACTGTGAGACCAACAAACCCAGGCAGCAAAGCAACCAAATTGAACGGGGTGTGCCTGACACCATCGCTTTTGGTTTAGGTCTTTGTATTTTCTGATCTCGCCCCTCCCACCCCCACTCATCTGTGTGAATGGAAGTGCTAATTCAAATACCACAATGCAAACGCAGAACTTACTTTTTAATTCTTTCTCCAAAAGAAGCTATTTCCTCCAAGATGTTTTGAACTGTGGAAACAATATCCTGTACCATATAGATCCTTTCGATTAAGCCCTTTTTCTCGCATTCCTAAGAAACATAAAAGGAAGATTTAACTCAGTTACTGTATTGTTGTTGTCCCACTCTAGAAATTAGTTTACTGTGGTATGAGAGCACGGTTATTGTCAACAGATCGACTCTAAGAGATGTCACAGTTTTCACGACATATATATCTATTGACTCCCCCCAAATCCCTGCCTCCTCATTCAGAGGCAGCCACTCTTAGTGTGGGAGCCTCCCACGCTATCAGGATGCATGGAAGCCCCATAGAACCAAGAGCTTCATTTCCCTGTGGGGCAGAGGCTTCTGCCAGAGGACTTTGCAGTTCCTTCTGTTTGGCTGCCCCTGATTTCATCTCTGTCTTCACAAGGTTATCTGCTAGCTCACCTCCCCCTGGCCCCTCCCCCACAGTACTTCTGAGAAGTGTTTCCAGCAAATAACAACAGGGCGTGTTGGCTATTCAGATGCTGCGGTTTCCTAGTCCTGTGGCTTCTTAGCCACATGCCGCTGTATTTTCAGTCATGTTTTAAATCCACGGCCGGCCTGATGACAATTTCAGTCACCCTCTGGCAACCACCTCAGAAAGAGCAAGGAGACAGTTTGCGAAGTCACCAGATACCACACCACTGAGGACCGCATCCTACCCAGCAGATTTCCATGGAGGATGCCCAACAAGTGATTGTTTTTTCCTCCATGGAATTGGAAGCAAATATAAGGCCATCTCCCTCAGTCTACAGTTCTTCATGTGAAGTGGAATTCAGCTTTCTAAGAACATTATCTTTACCCTACTTATGGAAAAACTTAAACGTGCCTTACCGTGTTAAGTAGTGAATGCTTTTATAAATAATTTAGAAATTACTCAAATGGAGAAGAGTATGTTTCCTCCAGAGTGGAACTTTTTACACTGTCTCTAATATTTGATACGATGTTCTAGCTTATGAAATCCACGGCTTCCAGGACTCACCAAGTGCCCGCTCAACGCTTGCCAAGCGGGGCCATTGTACTTGCTACATCTAATATATCACACCTAAACCCTCCGATAACTCTAACAAAACTTTTTTATTCCTACCTAGAATTTCACTTGGGTTAAAATTATACCAAATTACTGAGCAAACGTGTCTAAATTTAAAAGACCATTTCTCTAATATTCTTCTATGCCCCAAAAGAGAAAAAAAAGTCATTCTCATCTTATACCCTCCATTCCCTCGAACTGGACCCATGGATGGAGAGACAAAGAACCCACCACCCTGTGTAGGGACTGTGGGTCAAAGCACCAATACGGGAGAAATGTCAAAAGCACAAAGAGTCCTCCCTGCCTCTGCCCTTGTTTATGAAGCCACTTGGCTGAAACAGACCCAAGAGAGAGATGGGGGTCAGAGTGGACCACTTGTACCCTCCTCTTCAGTGAAGTGTGCTCAGACAGTTTGAATAACTTCCTTCCACCTGGTCTCTCGTCCTTTATCCAACCATTCAGCGCAGAAGGAAAAGTCAGCCTCACTGTTTCCTCTTGCAACATCAAACTGCCAAGACATTTTTACTGTTCCACCCTAATTGTAGAGTCCTTATTTCCCTTACTCTCTTGTTAACTCCAATTCTTTAAGCGGTTTGCATTATAGATTAGATTGGCTACCTGAGCGATCCAGTGGGTGCTCGGCAATCCATCGACCTCTATGTACTTGAAAACCCATTTCTGTTGGCCACATCAGTGTTCCTGTTTATAAAGGGGGGGTGGAAAGCATCGGAGAATTTGACCCAAAGGGCAAAGGTGGCTTCCTCTTTGCAGTAGCAGCAGAGTTGAGGTCCAAACAATTTTTTTGGACAATGCCTCAAATTTCCATGTGGCTCCATTACATAAAAATTTCCTATCTCAGTTAATGGATTTTTCCCCCTGAGAAAACACCCAAATGCTGATGTTGTGGTTGTAAAGAAAGTATGGGTTAGTACACCAACATCATAAACGATTCTCATGATATCCTTTTCCTTTTTCAAGAATTCGGCAATGGGAGGAAATAAACACACACACACACACACCCTGAGAGAGGCCCCAACTCCATAGGCTAAATACCAGGTTAAGATGTCAGAGACACATGGGTCCAGCTGAGTTCTCCTTGTTCTGGGGTCACCACAATTCCTTACCCTCTCTGACCTGAAATTTTGTTATCTAGAGAAGGGACATCATAAGGAGTCTTTGGAGAACTAAGTGTCCTGTCATCTGTAAAGCACTTGGTATATTCTAGGGGCTTCACACACGTAAGTTCCTTCCCATCAAGAATGCAAGAGAAAAAAGGATGAATAACCAATGTTTGGTCCAGTCAAAACAATACTGGGGTCGATTGACGTTTCCAAAGCAATGATCTTGCAGGACAAGTCTACGCATGTTGTCCTGTGTTATGTGAGATTATCTTGCAGTTCTATCTGCAACATGCTGGCTTTATTTACACGTTTCAGACTGAACCGGGGAATGTGGTGGTAACATGGTTTAGCAAACGCAACATTACATCTGCTGCAGCGGCCGAATTCCCTAGGAAGAGCAACAGTGATTCATTCAGAAAGACAGAACTGCTATCACACGGGCTTCAGTTGTTGCTTAATAGGAGAGGCTTCCAATTATTCAAGGGAAATGAGTGATAAAAATAGTGATAACCACGGATGGCATTAAACAAACAATATAATTGCGGCTAACAACGTATTTGTAGATGTTGAGAAAAAACGGATTTTACTTAGTAGAAATTTGAAACCACCATTTAGGGTCTACTTTATAAGCCAAGCCTTCACCCAACCACATAATGGAAGAGATAAAAGCATGACATGTTCAGACCCAGAATTCAAATTTCATGATGTCCCTCTGCTTTGTATACGCTTTAAAGAAAGAGTGGCACTCGTTTTAAGAAGAATAATGCCGACTCCAACGCTGTAATCTAAACAGGTATATTATATAAAGGCACGATCGCTATGTTTTCATTGTCCATTAGTTTCTGAAATGTCAAAAAGAAAAAAGAAATGAGTCCTCTGGCTAAGTTCTGTAAGCAGATGAATGAAGAACAAATAATGTACATATGTTGTAACAGAATTGTTCTTTCCTTAAAAACAAAAATGAAATCAAGAAGCCACTATTTCCTTCTCCAAGGCCCTGTGGCCTTCTCCCTGTCTCCAAGGAATATAGGATGTGGTCCAATAAACTAGTTTCATGCCTCTGGGGGAGAGTTAACACCATCACAATGAATTTACGACTAAGAATTAATTATACAATCAGTACGAGACTTTGAATCTTTTCTACCTCTTCTAAGAAAAATGTTCCTTTCTCTTTAACTACCTAACCAAAATCAGAAACACAGTCGAGAAAATTGACCATACATGCTTAAAAATTGAGTAGTGTTTGTCAGAGGATGCATGGGGTTCCCAAAAGGCACTGACGCAACATTTCCACCTCAAGACCTTCCTAGTAATTTCAGCCATCCAGAGCAAAGATGCAAGAATATGACTTCAGACTGCGATTGGGAGGATGTTTGGTCTGTTTCACCCCACTGAATATTAAAAAGCCTGCAATTTGAAAACTGGGAGAAAATCATAAACATCAGAAATAGACTGAGTGGCATTTAGCAGGGAAAAAAATGCTCTCAACATCTGTCATAACAAAGAACAAGAAGCAATATTTCTGATATGCCAGTTTAAAAATCCTTTCCTGGGAATCCTGGCTTCTTGTACTGGGAACTATCTTTAGGGCTTCTTCCCATGAGATGGGCTGTACGTGCTGGGGGACAGGGGGACACAAAGATACACATACACAGTGAAGTCCAAGGCCATTACTACAAGGAAGAGAAAACCAGGACTCTTTCAGGAGAGTACTTCCCCCTCCAGGAGTACTTTTGCCTTGGGAAATGAGCAAAACACAGACTGTTTGGATTTTGAATCAGTATAATTTCTGAGTGGTTTTAAACTGCTCTATCTATCTGTTCATTACATACAGCGCTTCCACTCCGACAGGTGTTTAGCAACACGTGTTTTGGGCTTCCACATTTCACGAAAAGTTTCTGCGAGCCCAATGACAGATGCCATGCCTGCGACCACCAGGCAGGTGGAACCGATGGTTTTCCCTAACAGTAACCATTGTCGGTAAACAGGCAGTGAGCTGGAGTTGCTGACTGAGCCCTTTAGTTTCCTTTGAGGTGAGGGAGTGAGGAGGGTGGAAGGAAAAATATTTATGCAACCAAACAATGCAACAAGTAATTCTTATTACCCTGAGACTGTGCTCAAACATCGACTCCTGTGGCATTTCTGATTCAGCCACACACTTCGTCTCCACTGCCCAACACAATGTACAAACCTTGATAAAAAAAATAGCAATCACAGTACACTCTGATTCCTTACTTGGAGCACTTTGCTTATGGGTGCAATCTTTGCACCCACAAAGGCTCTCACACAGAGAAAAGACTCCATAGATGTATAATAATGCAGACAATTGAACCAATAAATTAATGATATGCTTCCTCCATAACAACGTGGCATGGTCAAAAAATAAACGCGATTTATGTCAGAA
Organism: Carollia perspicillata; assembly: GCA_004027735.1. Taxonomy (NCBI): domain Eukaryota; kingdom Metazoa; phylum Chordata; class Mammalia; order Chiroptera; family Phyllostomidae; genus Carollia; species Carollia perspicillata. The sequence continues at coordinate 12,066 of PVKM010030767.1, forward strand.
AAGCTGGATTTCAGTCTTGCTACCTACCATCCTATCCAGTTCATTTCTCTTAATTTGGGTTTGTTCATTTGTAGATGGGGAAAATAAAAGCCAATGCAATGGTTTATTTTTAGTACTGAATGAGCTGAAACACATAAAAACAGTCTGGAAATTGTAAGCACTCCACAAATATTAATGTTTTGAAATCTAATTATATTTCACTAAGTCCTACTCCAAATGATCATTTTAAAGTATTACTTTTGTGTCATTTATTACTTACAGTAAGTTATTCCTTGTCCCTTGAGTGAGGACAAAGTGGTGCCCCCTACCTTTCTATTAATTATATTGTAAATTACCTATCAGTTATCTTCTAAACTCATTGGATAATTGGGACTTGGTGCAAACCACACTGAAACAAGGGGTTTTGTTAGGAAAAAACAAGAGGAAGAGCTACGATCCTCAGAAAAACAATGAAACTGAGCTACACTGTCCAATACGTTCTATATTAGCACGATGTCAAAATTTCAGGCCATGGGAAGTTAAATATCCAGATGCCTTATACTCTGAAAATCAGAGCCTCTGACTGTATTCTGTTAGTGCACATTAGCTAGTAGAAGGATAGATGATCCATCTAATTTACAGTCTGGCGCATTCATATTTCACAATATTTGGGAATAACAGAAGTATAATCCTTACAGCAGAAATCGCGAAGCAAATCCACAAGTACGAGGATTAGTGAGAGCCTGAAAGTAAGTTGGATGACTAATGCTCCAAAAGGTCAGATTAATAACGTTTCTGGATTCCTTCTAGAGGTAATGAAGCCAACGCATTTTTAAGGATGGAGATTTCATGTTTAACAGGAATATCTGAGCTAGTCGGCCTGTCACAGAAAAGACTGCAGGAAGTAAGGAAGCCAATCCCTTCTCATTCAAATGTGCATAAACCGATCATTAAGAATTGGCTGGAATCCATTTTAATATTAAAGTCTCGACACTAAGATGGTACGGTAGAAATGTTACCAATTAAATTACTTCATCACTAAAATTCATATTAAATCAAATTAAAAGCAGTTAAATCAGAAGGGCCATTTACTTTATTCCCCTGAAAATTATCCATAAGCAGGTCCTCTATAATACGCCCTGGACACAGTTTGCATAGGCTCTAAAATGTGTGTGAATGTATTCAATTATTGCTAATCTTTCAAAGACATTCTTCGGCTTTTTACTTGCTTAAAAATACCATACCTTAGCACTTTAACATACCACCATTCAGTCAATGGTCTTTAAAAAAAATCACTGATCAAACTAACTTCCTCTGTTTGGGGTATTCTTAAGTCACAAAGGAATCTTAAGTAAAACTACTCTCACTATTGGATTGTGAGGAGACTTCCTCCAAGAATGAGGGTCTTCGCTGGCTGAGATACTACAGATTATCTTCACTGTCTGGAAACAAGGAAACATGAGGCATGAGGCATGATGGACTGACTGAACTCACCCAAAGGACTATGCAGGTTAACCTACAGCAGGAATTCCTTCTGAATTCATATGCCACCTGCTCCTGTCTCTAGAAGGCTCTGCCTGGGTAGTGAGGAGTGGACCAATCAGTTTGGAGGATGAAAATTATTTTAAACGCTGAAATTGATGGTTTAAAAGTACTTAAATTTTAATGATGACATCCTAACTTGTGAAAAAAAGATACGGTATAATATTTATTTGCATCCTTTTATTATAAAATGTTCCACCATTGATCAACAAAGTATATTGGACGTTCCTTATTTTCTTAAAGGAGAACATATCTATCTGTTTTTCACCCATAATTAACATAAAAGGGGAATTTTCTCCCCCTAAACACTGTAAGGCACTGTAAATTTTTTGATCATTCCCCCAAAAACAGATTACTCAAGTCCGATTCTGACAGCTGAGCTAAAACCAAAACAACACACAACGCAAGCATCATGGTGTAGTATCTTTATGAGAGCAATAAACAGGACTTTGTAAAATTATTATCACATGCTCTTATGATTTCTCCTTCCTGATGTTAATAGTAAACGCTGAAATACTCTGTGTAAGTAATTATTGGTCTAGAAACTCAAACGAAAGTATTTGTACCTTCCACAATGAAAACAAGATATTTGTGCTTCGCATGACCTTTCCTAAGTGTGGAATATAGCATTTTCCGCAATAGTTTCTTGGTTCATGCTTCAATCACTGACCTTTACTGTGTAGAAAATTAATGCAATTTCCATTGTGATCCATCCGTGCAAATAAGGTCCACGAGGAAGAACCCCACACATGGAGTCTAACACACACAGGAAACGTCGGCGGATTGCTGCTGGCTGAACTTCGCCCTTATCTGTGTTCCGGGGCCCCTAGCAAACTCTACATGTAACAAGTGATTCTTGTGTGGCCCATCAGGTGTAAGAAGTGAAAAACATCTTTTGCTCTCTTCAAAGTTTAGTTTGTACATTTAGTTCCCTAAAAGCCAAAGAACTAGTTACCTGCAAGTTCTCTGTGGTAACCAAAAGCCCAGGAAAGAAAGGAAGGTGAAACTGAGGAGTCTAATCTGGTTTCCAATACAGGTTGCGACCACGAACTTTGAACAATGAGAAGGGAGCAAGAGGCTACTGTGATGTCATTTTACAACCATCCCTGGTCCAGACAATAAAAGGATGACAGACCGCAGACCAGGTCCTGGTCTGTGCCTCGGAGACAGGCAGAATATGGGAAAGCATCCACCTCCCGAGAAAGGGGTGCCAAGAGGCCCGGCGCCCTTTCATCTCCGCAGTTGTCTGGGATGGTATGTGGCGGGAAGGGGCGCTGGCAATTAAGAAATGTCACTTTCAAGATGGATAGTTTGGAGAGAAAGGAGTTCCCTCTCTTCTTCTAGCTTGGAAGGAAACGACTGTGTGTTTACAATTTGTAAACAGTTCCTGTCTTGCTGGGTGTGTTACACTTCCCAGAAGCATGGTCTGTCATGTCTAACATGCAACAGAAGCCAGAGGGCCGTGTGGATAAGCCCTGCAAGGCCACGCACCGCAGAGGGCGGTGGCCCGGGGCCTGTGTGTGCAGGTCTGTGACCAGCACACGTCTCAGGATGCGGGCTGCTGTGCATGAAGAACTGTGATATGTTTGTGAATGACGAGTGCTCCGGAAGGCTTAATGTTGAAAATCCCCCTGATTACAAATCTTTTTAAGAAGTGAGAGTGAGAAGACATGGAGGAGGACTGAGCAGTTCGCCAGGATCCCCTAACAATGGGAGGGCTGTGTTAAGCAGAAGAGGCGTAAACAGAAGTCCACTTTTCATTTTAGACTTATCCCTCTTCCAGGGGTGTCCAATCTTTCGGCGTCTCTGGGCCACACTGGAAGAAGAAGAGTTGTCTTGGGCCACAGATTAAATACACAAACACTAATGAAAACTGATAAGCAAAAAAAAAAAAGGTTTTAAGTAAGTTTATGATTTTGTGTTGGGCCAAATTCATGGCCATCCTGGGTGGCATGTGGCCCACAGGCTGTGGGTTGGACACCCCTGCTGGAAGATTTCTCAGAAATATATTGAGGAAGCAAAACAGACATGGCCATGCTGCGGCTATTAAGGGCTTTGTGAAAATGCTACAGTGAAAGTACCTCAAGAACAAAATTGCCCTGGAGGAAGTAGGGCAAGTCCTAGGACCAAGGCCCTCGGTGTGGGATGGGCGGGCACAGCTGCCCTGTGGAGGGCCAGGCTTGGATGAATGTAAAAGCCCCAAAGCTCGTCCAAGTCAATGCTGTGGTTCCAACTCGTTCGTCCTTGCCTCAAAGGGCTTGAAGGTTCTGAGACCCCTCCGTGGAAGGTTAGACCTTGACAACCACTGACCTAGAGACCAGGACTTGAATCTGTTGGCTGCCAGTATACTCGGCACCACCTTTTCATTCCTTGCCTTCCCGCTGGAAGTGTGCCAAAGTCACACAGTCACCCTGATCTCTAAAGGGCACTTTATTATCGCACCCATGGGTGGCTCATTTCAAAAGCGTTGGCCAAACAGAAGGAAATCTTCCTCACTGCCAAGGCTTGGTTGATAAAATTTAGAATTTTTCCTGCTACGCATTTAAAATAACCTCATTAAGATGGTGTTGCCTTTGGTGAAACATCCCATCGTGCCCTTTAGCTTGGCTATCCCTACTTCTAATGTCCAAGGAGTCACATCACTCAGAAGCCATGCACACCAATTCATCAAAAAGGGAGTTGCAACTGTGTGACCTTTGTTCTATAAAAGGGCAGTTCACTAAAAAAAAAATTGTTACTACTTTATTATTTTGCCATGAATGATCATTTTAAAACAACAACTAAGATTTACTTCGTAATCCCCTCAATTTGCTACAAATGGGCAAAACCATCTGGCTCTCTTGATTAATTTTAAGGCTCTTTGTGTCGTGGAGCTGGTGTTTTTGAAATTCATTTCTATTTCCTGGGCATTTTATATTTGATACTAGCTCTTACGATTCCCCCTTTTCCCCTTGTCTCCCCGTCGAGCAGCCCACATACTGCCACCAGGTGCCCCATGTACCCGCAGGTTCTGGGGGACTGGGAGTCCATTAAGCTAGTGGCGTCGCATTTGGCATTTCCCTGTTTTCATTTTATTCCAGAAGGTTTGTCTGAAAGCATAATGACAACAAAAGCAGCAGATTTGAGAGAGTCCCCCAAGAGAAGGAAAAGGACAGATGTACCCAGACGTAGAGCTGCAAATGCTGCCAGCAACAGCTGGGGAAGTGACAGCCTCCGACGTGGGTGACCACCCCGCCGAGTGCAGACAGGAACCTAGAGGAGGAGCCGTCTCCCTGGATTTACCTGCGGCTTCCCAGGCTGTCTTCCAGCTACCTGTCGTGCACTGGGGAGAAGGCGAACCTTCGCTCGCGGCCAATGACAGGCCTCCTACAGGTATGCATCTTACACTATTTCAGTTACACCTTATATTTGGCCCCTTTTCATTTTCATCTTTTTAAATGAATGAAAAAATAAATAAAAATATATCTTAAAAAGGGATACCTTTTTTAATTACAAAAAAAAAATTAATATACTGGTCATCTACAATACCAAAAAAAA
>PVKM010030768.1:0-17122 GCA_004027735.1 Carollia perspicillata
AAGGTGACTGACGTTTAAATATGTAGGAACAAATACACGATTTTTTGCAAATAAATTACTAACCTAAATAAGGTGTTCTGAGACCTCACTCAATAAATCAGTCTATTTAAAGCCATTGAGTTGCTGTGTTTAAATTTTGCATTATTTATAGCATTTGAATCTTCTTCACAAAAGTGAAACTTAGTTGCTCTTCAAAATCTGGCAAAACTGCTGATAAAAATGGAAGAATTATTTATGTTTTTTAAGATTTTTATTTATTTATCTTTCTAGAGAGGAAGGGAAGGAGATAGGGAGAGAAATATCAGTGTATGGTTGCCTCTCATGCATCCCCTGCTGGGAACTGGCCTGCGACCCAGGCATGTGCCCTGACTGGGAATCAAACCACAATCTTTTGGTTTGCAGGCCTGTGCTCAATCCATTGAGCTACACCAGTCAGGGCAGAATTATTTATCTTTTCTTTTTTAAGAGAGAAGAGTATGGTTTAGGCTATTACGGAATTTCAGTGTTCTTACCCAAATAGTGTTGCTACAATGATTTCCCTGCTTTATGCTCTTGTCTCTTGCCTAGACTAGAATCAGCTTCTCATGATTTCCTTTCCATTTCTGACCTTTGCTGGCTTTATTCTGCTATCGCATTGCTGCCAAGTTGTTTCTTAAAATACTTATCTCATCATTCCCCTGCTTACAAATCTTCAGTGTGCCTATTTAGGACAAAAAGTCATCCAGATTCCTTAGCTTGCTTTGCAGGATCCTGTCCCAGGTTCTTAGGCCATTTTTCTAGTTTTATCTCATGTACTCGAGTTAAAGCAGCTCTGGATTACTCACACTGCTGTGAGCTCTATGATCTTTTGCCTAGGATCACTTTACTCCTCTCTGCTTGGCAAAATCATTCTCATCTTCTAAGATCATCTCACTACCTTGCAACTTGCTACCTCTTCACAAAGAACCTTCACTTTGTCTTTAGAAACAGTTTTGTCTGTACAGGATGGGTGCGTTTTTCAGCACTGGTGGGGGATCCTGGTCTGCAGAGGTAACCCTGGCATCGGTGTATGGCACACTGCCCTGCAGAGCGTCAGGTGTCTGGGGCCCTCCGCTCTCCGGCTCCCCTGTTACCACCCAAATACAGGTGCTAAGGTTCTCTCGCCTGGACTACTACACTGTCTGCCTAATTCTGTCCCCGCTTTCATTCGTGGCTCCTTACAGTCTCTTTTCTTCGCAGGAGTCACAATAGTCTTTTTAAAAATATGAATCAGATTATATAAATACACACAGTCGAAATCCTTTATTGACTTTCTATTTTTATTCAGAAATATATTCCAGACTCCTCACCATAGCCCACAAGGCTGCTGCATGATCTGGCTCCTGTCCTCCACTTTAGCCTTCTCTCAAACTAACCTTCGCTGACTACAGTCTGCCTGCACCAGTGGTTCCCAGTTCCAGACGCACGCCAGCCGTGCTGCCTCATGGGCATGGTGTTCCTTTCACTTGGGCTGCATTTCCCTCCACTTGCTCCAGTGACTGCCATTAGTTCTCTGCCGAAGCTCCACTTCCTCAGAGCCCCATCCCCTGACTAAGGCAGTGCAGAGGCCCGTGGAGGAGCACAGACTCGAGCCCATCTGCCACTCACCAGCCATGTGAGCCAGGCACACATTTCCTTGGTGTCCTCATTTATAACATGGGGATGATAATAATAGTACCTACCATGTTGGGTTCTTACATGGATTGAAGTACTTAGGATGCTGCCTGACCCAGAGTGAGTTTACTAAACATTTGTATTACTTTTGTTAAGTTAGATTCCTCCCAGTTATTTCAAAGAATCCCTTCTCTTCATAGTGGTATCATAATCTGATTATTTGTATATCAGTTTAATGTCTTCCCCCACTGCTGGCATGTAAACTCAGTGAGGACAGGGGTCATGGTTGTCTGGCTGACTTTTATAAATCTAGTTTCTGGCACAGCCCAGCACTTAGACCATTGTAGACATTCTAGTAAATGTATTGAGTGGGTAGGTGAATGAATGAATACCAGACATTCTTTTAGGTCAACATAAATTTGACCAGTAGAGGGTTGGTAAAATAAGTTATGGTTTGTCCACAAAATAGAATATCATGTAGTTACTAAATATGGTAAATAGATCTTACAATAGAAATGTGTCTCTATTCATTATGAAGTAAAATAACCAAAGCTCTAAAGTATGAGACAACTTTCATGGATTTGTGGGTGAAGTCGTGTCTGGAGGGATTGGAGGAGGTCTGAAAGGCGTTTCAGGAGTGGTGGTCCCCAGAGTGGCACGATTATGGCACCTACATTGAACTGCGAACTGAATATGTGATGTCTTTGGTCTTTCTTCCCCAACACTACAGCGGCGTGTGTCCTTTAACTTGCATTTTGTTTCACAGTAAGTACTGCCCGGCTGGTTGTCTGCTCCCCTTCGCTGAGATATCTGGAACAGTCCCTCATGGATATAGAGATGTGAGTTGGATATAGACTTATGTTAAAGTTGTGAGAGGACTTTGTTATCTTTTTAAACTTCAGAATAGGTAAATGTATACCTGTTGTATGTCTTTGATATTTTTTCTAGGAATTACTTCTTTTTAGTAATAGGTAATGTTTTATTCTTTTTCTTCTAAAAATTTGTTCTGTGTTACAGCATCAATAATCTGGCCAATGTTTATTGAGAAAACCACCCAGATAACCTAATTTTTTGAGGAAGTGTTAAGTCTTATTTGTGAATTATCAAAAGAAAATTAAAAATTGGCCTTTTCTTTTTCTCTCCCCCAAGTCCTCACCGTTGTGCATGGCTGGCGTGCACGCAGGAGTGGTGTCAAACACCTTGGGTGGCCAGATCAGTGTTGTAATTAGTAAAGGCATCCCATACTATGAAAGCTCTTTGGCGAACAACGTCACATCTGTGGTGTGAGTATATGCGCTGTTTATAATGAGCGTGCTGAGCAGGGGTGGGATAAGGATTCATGAGACCTCAGCGATGCAAGTTAGTGGTGTTCAAGAAGTACCATTTGTGCACTTGGCACTTAACCTTTGTGTGTACCTGCCTGAATAGATTGAAGAGGACAGGCAAGGTCAGACTACTGTGGCTTATTCTCTGTCAGAACGGTAGTCATTTGTAAGCATGATTGGTTTGTTTCTTCTTTTCTAAGTATTGAGAAAGCCTGGAATAAGAGTCTAGAAGTATATTGTCATATCTTCACTTCATATTAAAGGTCAGAAGGTGTAAGGTACTCTGTTCCTTATAGTCTCTGTGACCCAAGATGAATTGAGGGTAATTGAAACACTTTGAATGTAAATTCAGTTTGAAATAAATCAGAGGTTGGTAGTATTTTGAATCCCCCTTCTCATCCCCAGAAAATGTTTTCAGAATGTATTTTCATGGTCTGTACTACATTCTACTATTTTACAAAATTTAGAGTAGGCATATCAAGGAGAAGTTCAAACGTGAACTAGAGATGCAGTACTCCTGATCTGTTTTTGTAAATCCTGCCTCTTCCATACGCCCAGTCCTGCACACTGGACTACACCTGTTTGAAACGAGCATCTCTTCAGGGGTCCTAGGCCAGTGTTCATTCAGAAGACTGGAGCGTGATCCGTAGCCGCAGCAGTAGAAAGCAGGAGTCAGCACCCTTTTCTGTGAAGGGCCAGCTAGCAAATATTTTAGGCCTTTATGGGCCACATGGCTCTGTCACTTACTCTTTTTTATGTCATTTACAACTCTTTAACCTTGTAAAAACCATTCTTAGTTCACCGGCCGTAAAAAACAAGCCATGCATGGGCTCTCTGCCCATCGCTGGTATACAGCCAGCTACCTTTCCTTCTTTTGGTTTCTTCTAGATGCATTTATGCTAATCCTTTATTCTTTTCCCCTGTTCTACCTTTAGACAGATGTTCTTTTCTATGAATTCTCTTTTTCATATTTAAAAAACAAGGATAAGTTGCATCCACTTGTAACACTGATTTAAATGCTGTGCTAACGACAGGAGCACACACTGGGGGCTTCCGTTCCTCCAAGCTCCTTAGAGCCCTCTGACCTACCACATGGCGACCCAGTCACCTGTCCTACCCCTGCGTTCTCCTCATGCATCCATCCATCCATGCTGCCCCATACTTTCAGATCTGAAAGCCGCACTCTAACATGGAAACTTAAACATGCTGCTTTCCTGTAACAAATGCAGTCTCAGTAGTAGTGGGCTTTTCTGCTGCCTACCCCAGGACACCGGAGCCTCTTTGTCGAGACTTACACCTTTCAGCGTGCCTCCAGCAGTGCCACAGGACAGGTTTAGGAGTCACCTTATTTCATGAAAAAGATAAAATAAGTATATATTCAAGGTTACATGGACACATTTGCATAATCGTGTATGAAACGAGGAACTAGGTACTTGTAGAGAGTTATTTATGCTGACTTAAGAGGTTCTGCTTAGGAATGAGACTTTTTTGTTAACTCGGAACATTATCAGTCATCCGATATATAGCCGGAGAATAGTCTTAGTTGTTTATACAGCAAAATAAAAACAAGAAAAGCTTTACTAGGACAAATTTGGGGAAATTATGTGTTATGTGATATATCACCATAAAAAACTTTCTCTCTTTCAGGGGACACTTATCTACAAGTCTTTTTACATTTAAGACAAGTGGTAAGATTTTCATGGACTCTATAACTTATTGTAGTTTGTACAGCAGCTAATATTTTTCGTGCACTGCATGTCAGGCATTGTGCCAAGTGCTGTTTCCTGTACTTTCTGTTTAGTTGTCACAATAACACTGTGAGGTAAGAAGGGCATTTAATATATAATGAAAGAAAAAAGCTGGATGTTTTATATTAATAGGAAAATGATCATGGAAGCAAGGAAAGATTTTTGAACATGTCTAAAGAAGTAATTTATTCATTTGATGGGAGATATTTATTGAGTGCCTTCTTTTTATTTGTCAGATACTCTACTGGTCTAGGAATACAACAGTGAGCAGAATAAGTGAAATTCTGCTTTCCTAGAGCTTACTTACATTCTGGTAGTAAGAGATTGACAATAAACTGTGAATAAGTTAATTATTGTTTACAATGGATTGTTTATAATTTAAAGGATGTAGAAAATAAAACAAACAGTGGGCAATGCAGGAGGCATTATGGAGAATGTGACATTTGAGCAAACACCTGAAGAAGTTAAGGGTGTGAGTCACCCAGTGACCTGAGAGCTTGTCCTGGGGAGAGGATATGTATCTCCATTAAACCAATGGTTATGGCCCTGGCTGGCGTGGCTCAATGGGTTGAGCACTGGCCTGCAAATCAGAGGGTTAGCAGTTCGATTCCTGATTGGGATACCTGCTTGGGTTGTGGGCCCGGTCCTTAGTTGGGGGTGAGAGGCAACTGATCCAGATGTTTCTCTCCCTGTCTTTCTCCTTCCCTTTGCCTTTCTCTAAAAATAAATAAAAGCAAAATCCTAAAAAAATCCCAAAACTAATGGATGTGGCTCTTGAATAAATATATACTGTTCCTCAAAAGATACAAAACATAGACCCCAGAAACACTTGCCTAGTTTGGAAATTTTGCCATTACGTTGTATTACTTGCATAATGTATGTTGATTAAAGGTACAATAGAAAGTTTGTAATGAACAAGTTTATGTAGAGTTTAAATTTATAGCCGGAAACACAGTTACTTTTCTTCTTTTGTTGCTGTTTCAGGTTGTTACGGAACACTGGGGATGGAATCGGGCGTGATTGCCGATCCTCAAATAACAGCCTCATCTGTGCTGGAGTGGACCGACCACATGGGCCAAGAGAATAGTTGGAAACCCGAGAAGGCCAGGCTGAAGAAACCAGGGCCTCCTTGGGCTGCTTTTGCCACTGACGAGTATCAATGGTTACAGATAGATCTGAACAAGGAGAAGAAGATAACAGGTTAAGAGGCATAACTTTTTAGAATAATTTATGATACTGATTTTATTTGAAAACATAGTGACATCTAAGATTTTTATAGAAAATTAAGTCACTGCAAATTTAATTATGTGGTTTTAAGTTTTCTTTACTGGTGTTAATATTACTGAAAATAGTTTTATAAAAGCATGACAGAGGAGAGGCATTCATATTTGAGTCTTACTAGCTTTTCTTATTGTAATAAGATTTCTTTCAAGGTAGTGTTTTACTAAAGTGATCTTGAGGCATCTGAAATACCATCTATTATAGTCAGTGAGTGAAATTTATGTTGAAGGAGTCTAAGTGCTATAAATAATATTCCACATGAGCTGAATATAAATTTAATTATTTAAAGCAGTTTAGCAAATGGTCAAAATAATTTGTTGGGATTGGCTTTGTTAAAGATGTATTTAGCTTTGGTGCTGAAAATAATACCAGTAATTACCTTTAATATGTTCATTTCCAGGAAGCCATTCTTACTCATAGGTGCAATGTATTTTACAATGATAAGAACACAAGTTGCTAACATAGCATGGTCCTTTCTTTTCGTGTGCACATGCGTCTCCTGTCTCCATAAGGGAACAAAGCCAAGGATTCTGTTACTATTATAATGAAAGCTTGCACTTAGGTAGGGTAATGTGTCATAGGCAAAAAATGTTTGAACGGTGTATCTTAGGTGTTCATGTTTCAGTAGTGAACCAGCTTCGAAGATCAGAGTGTGTGCGCTATGAAAGCAACTCTCCATTCCCCACCAGGCATCGTGACCACTGGCTCCACCATGGTGGAGCATAATTACTATGTGTCGGCCTACAGAATTCTGTACAGTGATGATGGGCAGAGGTGGACTGTGTACAGAGAGCCTGGTGTGGAGCAGGATAAGGTAAAATGATTAACAGTGTGTTTTTAAAAACACTTTTAAAATGAGCCTTTGCAAAAAGGCACAGGAAGAGTCCTGTGTAATTTAAAAAGTTAAATGTCATTTGGTCTTACTGTGCCCTCTTCTGGATATTTTAGGTAGTGTTAGTTATTGACAACCCCTCTAACTTCTGAGTAAGAAATTTTCAGTGGTGGTTCTAGGTCCCTTTTGAAGATTATAGGGGTTAAATACTTTACTGATTCTTTTTTCCACCACATCTTAAATCATTTTTTTACAATAGATAATTCATAAGAAAATTCTAAAAGGGAATGTACCGTTTCTTGTCTTTAAAAAGCTTTACTTTTCAATGCACAGAATGATGGAGAAGCCTAATTTGTTCTCAGATTTCTACTTTGTAGACAAGGGGGACAACAGAGCTAAAGGCAAAAGTACATTAATTTATAGGGTATTTTAGACTTGAAAGATCATTTCAAGATCATCTCAGTGACTTTGTCTTAGAAAAGTTCACTGTTTTTGTACCTGAAGAATTTCATCAACTCCTGTACGTTTTCCTATCTGAAGAATTTCCTTAACTTCTGTGTCATTATGAAATTGTTGTTTTCGTTAACAAAACATGACAGTGCTGAAATGTACCGGATCAGCTAAGGAGCTGAGAGGAGGCGCAGGTGGCTCTCGTCCAGATGTTTTTCACTTTCACCTGGGCTCCCGGCCCGTGGCCCACCACAAGGTCTTGTGACTGGGAGAGCCCGTGTCCTGAGGAAGGTAGATTCCTCTCATCTAGAGCTGAAATTTTGAGCACATATTTTTATGAAACTTCATTATGAGTTTTGTTTTAGCTGTATGATACTGTCAGTTCTCTATCATATGTACAATTTACTCATATATCTTCAGTTACCACATTTTTCATCTCTCTGTTCAATAACTGCAGGAGCTTCCTATAATCTTTCACATGGATCTAAACTCTTCTGCTGTTACTCAAGGCCTTCTTTCCTCTCTTCTACTTGATACCACATGAACTTCATCTTTGGTGAGCCTACACCCACTGAAGCAAATAACGATATTGTTTCCATTTCTGTCTTCCGCCTAATGACCCCAAACTTAACTACTTTTTACTGTTGGCACATCCATATTTATTTGTAATCTACTTATTACATTTATGGGATATAGTTAATTTTTTGAAGTTACAAGAGTTATCATGTTTATATTATAAAAACATCTAAAAATATTGAATTATATTTCTGACAGATTTTTTTGTTTCATTTTGAAAGATAATTTCACTGAGTTGAGAATTCTAGATTGACGGCTCTTTGTTTCAGTACTTTAAATACGCTGGTGCATTCTTTTCTGCTTGCGTTGTTTTCAGCGAGAATTCTGCTGTCATTCTTAATTGTTGTTTCTCAATACATAACACATCTTTTTTTTTCCCCTTGGCTACTTTGAAGATTTTTTTTATCATTTGTTTTAAGTAATTTGATTATGATGTGCTCTATGTAGTTGTCTCCTTGTCTTCTGCTTGGGCTTTTCTGAGCTTCTTGGATCTGTGGGTTATAATTTGCATCGAATTTGGAAATTCGATTGTAGGCCATTTTTTTCTTCAAATAGGTCTCCTCCTCAGCTCTAATTACATGAAGGTTACGACTCTTGAAGATGTCCTGACAGTTCACTGATGCTATTCATAGTTTTAAACTTTCTCTGTATTCTAGTTTCAGGAATTTCTATTGTTTTGTCTTCAAGTTCTGTAGTCTATTCTGTAGTGTCTAATCTGCTATTAATCCTATCTTTTAAGATTTCTTCCATGTCTGTACTCAACATACTCATGCTTTTTGTTACCTCTGAAACATGGAGTATATAATAACTCTTAATGTCCTAGCCTACTAATTCTGTCTACTAATATGTCATATCTAGATCTTTTTATATGGACTGATATTATGGGTCATATTTTACAAGTCTGGTAATATTTGAGTGGTAGCCAGACATTGTAAATTTTACACTGTTTGGCGCTAGGTTTCATTTTTTATTATTCCTTTAATTTTGTTTGAGCTTTATTCTGGGATACAGAGTACTTAAAAATCATTATCTTTTTCAAGGCTTGCGTTTTAGCTTTATTAGGCAGGACTTGAGCAGCCTTTTGTTGTAATTTTTCCCCACTGCTGAGAAAATAGTGTTCTAAGTACTCAACCCAACATCCCAGGTATTACGAGGTTTCTTCATTCTGCTGTTGGCAATGGGAGCCATTCTCAGCCCTGTGTGCTTCTCAGAAGTATTTTACTGGCTCCTATCTAGTGTGTTTTTTACCTGTCCACAGATAGTTTCTTTGTGTGTATGCAGCTGAAAATTTAATGGAAAACTTCCTACAGATCCTAGAAGTCTCTCTGCAGCTTTCTTCCCTTCTGTGCTGTGCCCTGCAGATTCTCGCTGCCTTGGCTGCTCCATCTCCGAGCTGCCCCCTCGGTTCCCCGAGACACCGGCTCTCTCTAGGCAACACCGGGTCAATAGAAGGGCTCACCTCATTTGTTTCCCTTCCCTCAGGGGTTATTGCCGCCTGCTGTCTACCGTCCAATGTTGAAAAACCATTGTTTCATATCTTTTATTTGATTTCTCAGAAAGTTAAGGCAGAAGGTTAAGTTCAGTTACTGTTAGTGTATCATGGATAGAAGTGGACGTCCTTGCATTGACTCATGTGAAGTGACAGCTTTCTTGTCTCTCGTTAGCCCATCCACTTCCTCTCTGAACTGATAAAAACAAACCACTTTGATTTTAAGTGGCTGTTATTTTATTAATGGTCTTTAGAAACTACCTACATGGCCAGGCCTGAAGGAACAAGGAGGGCCCTCTGCGTAAGTCAGAAGACACAGACTCCGGTCACTGCTCCACCAGTGACTGGCTGTGCAGCCCCATTCTGCAAGCTGCAGTTCTCTGGATTCTGTCTGTGTCACAGGGTTATCAGGAAGAGCAACTGAGTTAATGATACAAAATGCTTTGTGATTAAGAGCTCTCCCTTGGTAAGGCATTATCATTATTTGCTTGAAATAGTTGAGGGAATGAGATGGTACTGGAGATCGTATTTTTCCATAAGGATTATTCATATAATGCATTTGTTGCTGTTACAGTTATTAAATTAGGCAGGTAACCGTGTCACTATTCCGGCTCAAAAGAGCAACAAGAAAATAGAACATGAGAACTGTGTTAATGTAGTTTATCCAGTAGGTGGAAGTATATATCTGTTGTGCTAGTGTATGTTCACTTTCAGTCTGTTTACTGAGAAAGAAATTATGAATAGTACACAGTAAAGCATTTCTTCTAAGATCTCATATGTTCGATTATACTTTAAGTTGAAAATCAAATCAGCATATTTAAATAGTTGGTAATTCCACAGAACTGGCGTTGCTAATTTATTAATAACAGTAACCATCTCATTGCTATTGAAGCTCTTCCCAAGTTAGCAAGTTGGCCTGCTTCTGTTCGTTATCACCTTAAAATCATTTTTATGTTCTGTGTTTTTCTCTTATAAATTTTTGATGAAGAATGTGCAGCTTCTTAATACTTCTCCAAATTCTGATTAAATTGTTTTCTTGAAAATAAGTTTTTATTGTCATACTTCGCAGATCTCATTTAAGCCCCACAACAAAACAAAAACATGTTTCAGTGAGGCAATTTAGTGCTGGCCTCTGTTGAAGTAAAGTATTGATATTTTTGTCATTTCTTTAAAGATATTTCAAGGAAACAAAGATTATCACCAGGATGTGCGTAATAACTTTTTGCCACCAATTACTGCACGTTTTATTAGAGTGAATCCTACCCAATGGCAGCAGAAAATCGCCATGAAAGTGGAACTGCTTGGCTGTCAGTTTATTCCTAAAGGTAAAGCAGCAGTATGTTTTAGACGTGTTATTTTCATCCGATTAACTAAAAATGTTATGTGCTGTTCTCAGAAAGTAATCAATAATCGAGGGTTTAACCCCTAATTACATTATCTTAAAGGAACTTTTAAAAAGAAACAGTTACCCTCTTAAAAAGTTGGATATCAAAATGATTTCCAGAATTACCTGTACAAGTAGGAGAAAGGGCATCATTGATGAGATGATGTAATGATTGCTTTCCAAATCGCGTCTCAATCTTAATAATTTTTAATCAGGTCTCATGTGATATAGTATTTATCACATAAGCACTGATGATTGCTTATAATAATAACCTCAGTCTAAGTGATTTTTACTTTGAATAAATTAAAAGTGGGAGTAACTTCAATACTATATTGTAACACTTTGTTTACTGTTGTACTTCTGAGAACTACCAAAGTGACTGACACATAGTGGGCCCTCCATAAATATTAAATGAATTGATAAGTAGTATATCAGATTGCAGTGAAATTTTTATAGCTTTAGAGTTCGACATTATTCACTTCTCCATTATTTTCCTTCTTAACAAGATTCCTCTCAGTTTAATTATTTAAAAACTGAGAAATCCCAGTATGTTTTCGCATTTAATACAGAGGGTATTTATCCTTTACATATTTCTCTCTGACATTTAAAATTACTGTACAGAGTTAAGTATGCTAGGAAATAGTAGAGATAGTTAAATTATTATTTTAATTATGGTTTTTATAAGCAAAGTATGTAAACTTTTCTGAACCATTTTGTAAGGTCGTCTTCCAAAACTTACCCAACCTCCACCTCCTCGGAGCAGCAGTGACCTCAAAAACACTACAGCCCCTCCAAAAATAGCCAAAGGTATGCTTCCTTTAAATGTGAGAATTTCATATTCCCTGGATTTGTGGTATAATTTTCCATAAATATGTTCAAAGCATTCTAAAATAATTTTATTTGAATCCAGTTGATGTAGATAAAAGAATAAAGAGTTTTAAAACCTTTTTTCCAAGGTCATGCCCCAAAATTTACTCAACCACTACAACCTCGCAGTAGCAATGAATTTCCTGTGCAGACAGTACAAACAACTGCCACTCCTGACATCAAAAACACGACCGTAACTCCGAGTGTAACCAAAGGTAGGTAAACCCAAATTATCCACACTTGTTACATAGTAATGTTTTATTTCGTTTTCAGATTAACTTGTCAACAACATTACCAGCTTTTAAACTTTCAGTTTCTTTTCCTCGAACTTGGGTTTTTAAGTATAGCAAAAAAATTGATTCCCTTCCTTGGGAAAAATCTAATGCTTTGCTCTAAGTTCTATTCCATGGAGCCATGTAGAATTTTTCTTTAAATATTTAGAGATTGTTGCTGTATTCTAGGCCTCCGCTTGCATTTTTTATCCCTATGTAGCTAAACATGTGGGGTCTCGTGCCTAGAAATGTTTCTAGAAATAACTAAAAGCCTAGCAGTGAACAGACCTTTTTTCTTTCTTTATTATATATGAATTTGCCAGATGGGGAACTTGGCAAAAAAAAAGAAAGAGAAAAAAACAGACGTTGTGGTGAAAACTAATACTTCTTAAAAAATACTCTTAAGTTAACATACTCATTTTAAAAAAAAGTTTGGTCTCTGTTTTTAAAATGTTTCCAATTACAGTTTTTCAGATTATAAGTATAAGCATTAATAGAATTTACTTTCAAACTTAATGATAACTAATGCATTAACATATACAAAACGTATTTTATAAGTTGTTGAGAAACAAAACTGTATTTCAGTTGAATACAGGGAAGAAAAGCATCTGTGTTCTAGAGGAATTAGTTTCAGTGTTGGCAGATAAATAAGGCACACTTATTTTCAAGACAGGGCAGAGAAAGCAATTCATTCAGAGTAACTCGTACCACTCAGAACTTTAATCATTCTCATTTACTGTAAGTCTGCCTGGATTCAGATAGCTTTCTCCAACTTTCCACGTGTCAGTTTCTTTTCTGCTTCCAAACAGACTAATTTCTTGTACTGCAGGAAAATCTAGAGAGAAGCAAGACTCCTCATAACCAGGAGATCTTAGCATCCACAAAGAGCTCCTTACCAGTTCACAGAAGGCATGTGTTTGGGCAGAATCCCAGACCACATGCCTGGATGGAAGAACAGTCATCTGAAAGTATTGCTCATCTTAAATTCAGATTATAGGATCTTAAAATCTGAAAACTGAAATTGTCCTAAAACATTTCCTTCAAGAACAACGATCCCCATAACATTAAAAAGAATAACAAAGAGAGAACTTCAAGATGGCAGCTGGGTTGGTGGACCTTGTATTCACCTCCTCCCAGAACCAAACTGGAAATTCAGCTGAATTGGGGAAAAATCACCCTGAAAGAACAACTGAAAACTGACTGGAGAAATTTATAACCAAGGAACTGTAAAAGATGCCACGTTGAGACTGGAAAGAGGGCAGACAAGCAAAAGGACTGGTCCTGTGCACAGGCAGAGGCTAAGGCACCAGAGGGATAGCTCAGTGGTGGAAGGTCCCACTTGAGAGGCGCAGGTCCTAAGCCCCGGGACAGGCTCCCCAGCCCAGAACGAGATAATCGGGAAGAGACACCCACACAGCATTTGTGTCGGAAAGCTGGGGGGTTTCTGTCTGCCAAGGGGAGGTGAAGGCCACTTGAGGCATAGGCATTCTCTTAAAGGGCCAACATACAAAACTGCATTTGTCGCCACTAATCCTGGGCTCTGGTGGAGGGAGGGCAGTAAAGATTGGAGTCACCTGAAGAGAATCTTAGGCTTGTGGCTCTGAGGAGAGACATAGGGGGATAGCTGCCAGGATCCTGGCGCCAAGTCAATCTCAGATACCTGCAGCAAACATCTCTTCTAGGGGAGCAGTCCCCTTCCAGCAGCTTCAGCCTGGAGGAATGCAGTTACCCCACCCTTGGGGATTTCACTCACCCCATGGGAGGAGGCAGTGACGCAGGCCTGGGCATAGCAGCCTGGGCAGACTAGGGAAGATTGGTGCCTAGTTGTGGAGAGGGGCCACGCCACCCCCCCCCCAACTTCCCAGTGAACCTGACTGGTGCCTCCCCCTTAAGGGCAGATAAAGAGCTTCCCAGACAAGAAAAAACTAAAGGAGTTCATCACCACCAAACCAGAATTATATGAAATCTTAATGGCAATAAATGCATCTCTATCAACAATTGATTCTAAAACCCAAAATAAGGAGAACAGAAACAGAATCATAGACACAGAGAACTTTTTGATGGTGTCAGATGGGAGGAGGGTTGGGAGATGTGCTCAAAAGGTGAAGAGCTGGAGCAGTACAAATTGGTAGTTATACAGAGTAGTTGTGGAGATGTAAAGTACAGCATGGGGAATGGAGTAGACAGACAACGTAAATGCATGACCTATGGACATGGACCTCAGTGTGGGGATTGCCTGAGACCCAGGCAATCCCCACAGGGGAATGTGGGGGGCCTGGATAGAGGGGAACAAAAGGGAAAACCTGGGACAACTGTAGTTGCATAAACAATGAAATATAATTTAAAAAAATTGATACTTTATTTAAAAAATAGGTATTAAAAATCAGTAGCCTTTATGTACACCAATAATGAACTATCAGAAAGAGAAATTTTAAAAAGTCCCATTTACTGTTGCAACAACAACAAAGGTGAGGTACTTCGAGATACATTTAAACAAGGAGGCAAAAGATCTGTACTTGGAAAACTATAGGACACTGAAAAGAAATTGAGTAAGATACAAATAGTGGAAGAACATACTGTGTTCATGGATTGGAAGAATTAAAATCATTAAAATGTCTGTACTACCCAAAGCAATGTATAGATTCAACGCAATTCCCATGAAAATGCCAATGACATATTTCATAGATCTAAGAACAAATATTTCAAAAACATACATGGAATCAAAAAATACCCTGAATAGTCTCAGCAATCTTGAGGAAAAAAAACAAAATTAGAGGTATCACAATAGCTGATTTCAAACTATATATACTACAAGGTCATCGTAATTGAAACAGTCTGGTACTGGCATAAGAACAGGCATACAGATCAGTAGAACAGAACAGAGTCCAGAAATCAGCCCATGTCAATTAATATTTGATAAGGGAGGTGAGAGCATACAGTAGAGTAAAGACAGTCTCTTCAACAAATGGTATTGGTAGAATTGGGCAGACACATGCCAAAAGAAAGTGAAACTCGACCACTAACTTACAACATACACAGGGATAAACTCAAAATGGATAAAAGACTTAAATCTAAGTCATGAAACCATAAAAATCCTAGAAGAAAACATAGGCAGTAAAATCTAAGACATACCTTATAGCAATATTTTTGCTGATACATCTAGGGCAAGGGAAGTAAAGGAAATAAACAAATGGAACTACATCAAACTAAAAAGTTCCAGGACAGCAAAAGAAACAATCAACCAAATGGAAAGGGAACCCACTGTATAGGAGAACATATTTGCCAATGATACATCTGACAAGGGGTTAATTTCCAAATATATAAAGAACATATGCAACTCAACACCAGGTAGACAAACAATCTAATTAAAAAATGGGTAAAGGACCTCAGTAGATGTTACTCCAAAGGAGACATCCAGATGGCTAGTAGACATATGAAGAAATGTTCAATGTCACTGATCATCAGAGAAATGGAAATTAAAACCACAATGAGATAGCATCTTGCACCTGCTACAGTGGCTGTCATCAATAAATCAACAAACAAGTGCTGGTGAGGTTGCAGAGAAAAGGGGACCCTAATGCACTGTTGGTGGGAATGCAGGCTGGTGCAGCCACTATGGAAAACAGTGAGTTACCCCAAAATATAAAAATGGAAGTGCATTTTGTCCCAGCAATCCCACTTCTGGAATATCCTGAGAATCCTGAAACAGTGATCAGAAAGGTAATATGCAGCCCCATGTTCATAGCAGCATTATTTACAATAGCCAAGGTCTGCAAACAGCTCAAGTCCCCATCAGTAGATGAGTGGATAAAAGATGTACATTTATACAATGGAATTCTACATGGCTGTAAAGAAGGAACTCTTACCCTTTGGGACACTATGGATCGACCTGAAGAATACTATGCTGAGTGGAATAAGCCAGTCAAAGAAAGACACATTCCATATGATCTCACTCATATGTGGAATCTAATGAAAAAAACAAACTGATGAACCAGAGGCATGGATACATGAACAGACTGACAGATCTCAGAAGGAGGGGGAGGAAGTGGAAGAAATTAGCCAGAGAACATATGTGCGTAGTCCGTGGACACAGACAACAGTGTGGTGAAGGCTAGGGGGAAGGTGGGGATTGGACGGAGGAAGGCTAAGGGGGGAAATGGAGACATCTGTAATAGTGTCAACAATTTATAAAATGTTTACAAATAGAAGAACAAGGAATGTTACAGGTCTTTTTAATTGAAGAATTCTTATCTCCTTTTCTCTGGAACAGTGATGTATAGACCCAAACCTAAGCAGGTGTTTTAAAACCTCTGATTAAGTCAGACTGCATCCATCCGAACCTGATTTTTCTCTCTCCGATTTCACAAGTTTTAGGGCTAAAAAAAAGTACATTTACTTTTTTTAATCCTTAGTGCTTTCTAGCCTGAGTCAGGATTTTTGTTGTGTGCAGTTGTCCTTCATTTTTACATTCAGGCTGAGAGTGACACTGGGGAGAAGCATGTCATGGTCAGATTGGTGCCAGTGCACCTTCCAGCTGCTCCTTTAGTGGGGTGCTGGACAGAGACCACGGCCTCTTTCCCTGGGTAGCTCTTCTCCCTGTTCTCATCAGTTGCCTCCATATGTTTTAAATGCTTGACCCAAAGATTTTCACTCACTCCCAGTAACCTATTCAACTTACAAAGAAAGTAGAAGCCATTAGAAGGAAACTCCCTTTTTGTGGAACCTATAAACTCCCTGTGCCCTTTGTCTAATGCACTAAAAAGGGGGGTTCTTTGTACCACCCAAGGTTGACCACTTCACCCTGCTCTAGGCCCACCCATCCAAGCCTCTCAGAGGCCTCTTGTTATTGATCATCCTCCCCCTGTCCTGTTATGGTCAGCCTGTGTGTCTTTCTGATACAGTTATAAGCGAATAAGGCCTGACTGTGTCTGGCAATTAACCCTCAGGAGACAGGAGCAGTTGGCTCCATCCTCATGGACAGGAGAGGGTTGACGGATGAAGAAAGAAACTATTGTGGCATGTGACCTTAGGCAGACCATCTTCCGTGTGGGGCCCCAGGATGCTTTATCTGTGGAGCGAGATGGGATTAAATGGCCTACTACTCCCTGCAGGCTCCAGCATTATGTCAGCTTCTGCCCTGCTGATCACCCGTTGGCTTTCTGCACTTAACGCACCTTCCTGTATCTGTGAATACTGTGCCATCGTGTTTCAAAATCATTTCCTTTTGCTGGGTAATATTTATACTATAAGGAGGATACCGTGATAT
>PVKM010030769.1:0-17101 GCA_004027735.1 Carollia perspicillata
AGAGTGCCGTTTGTGCAAAAATAGGGGGTTTAAGTATCTCAATGCTAAATATTTCTAAAAAGCCACTTGAAACCCCAATAACACAGGTCACCTGGGGAGGCGGGCAAGTTCAGGGGTAGAAATAAAGTGTGCGCCCTTTTTCCACTTCGATTTCTTTACGACCATGTGAATGTTCTTACATTTTAAAAATGCAAAAACTGGCTGACACAGACTACATTATAATACAGTTGTCCCTTAGTACTCCCAGGGGATTGTTTCCAGGAACCTCTGCAGATACCAAATCTGCAAGGGCCCAGGGCCCTTATGTAAAATAATGTAGTGCTTGCATGTAACCTACACCCATCCTCCCATAAACTGTGAAGCGTCTCTAGATTACACGTAATGCCTAATGCAGTGCAAATGCTATGGAAGTAGTCATCACCCTGTACTCTTGATGTAATAATGACAAGAAAGTCTGTCCACGTGCAGTGCAGACTCAACCGTTGCAGGCCTAACCACGTGGCAGATGTCGACGACAGCGTAACACTTTTTTTCTGTACGCGTTCAATCCACGGTTGGTTGAGTCTATGGCTGCAGAACCCACAAATAGGGAGGGCCGACTCTAGTGGAGGTGTAAATCCCACGAAAACGATCGCTGGCAACCCCAGCACCACACAGCACCTGAGCCACTTCTCAGAGCCCTGTGTTCGAGGCTGGTGGCAGAGCGAGGCAGTGGCCGTTCTCGAAGGCCCACTTCCGGTGCGCGGTCAAAAGCTGGTTGATAATTCCAGTGTCAGAGGCCGCTGTGCATGGCAGATACGTTGCTACCTTTTTCCTCTGGAGGCAGGAGCTCAGGTAGCCTCCTCAGCCTTGCGTAGCGTAGGTGCAGATTTCAGTTAGGGAGAGATGTCCACTTCCTTCCCCGCTGAGCTAGCTGCTCTGTCTGTCATGGAGCCAAATGGCAAACCTCTGAATGGAGAAAAGTGCCCACTTGGGTATTTTTATTTATTTATAATTTATGCCCCATATAATTCCAAAAAGCTGAGTGTGAGGGAGTGTAACTAAATTTATAGATAATATAAAACTGGACAAGTACAAGTGAAAACAGATTGGGACCCAGTAAAAGGAGCAGGACACTGATTTTTAGTAGCTATTAGAAGTATCTGGGGTAAGTTAAGTACTGCAGTTGAGCACTGGCTTTAGCTTTACATTTTTTGGCACATAAGGTGAAAGGAAGAATATAAAGTATATAGTTCTTTTTATATGAAGCCAGAAAATAGGAAGTTTTGCCTCAGGAAATGGACATTTTCCTGATACTCACTTCAAGAAGGAAACTCAGAATGCAGGTCCTTATTAAAAATATAGAGAGAATGACTCAGGTCTTCATGGTGGTTAATTAGTGCCTGTCAAGGCATTGGAATTAGCTAGTCGCAATATGCCACACCTCGCAAAATATGTATAGTCATTTGTACGTCAGAACTAACTGTCTTTGTCTCAACGTTACAACAGTGGTCTCATGCCCTCTCTCGTGTGGACTACTGTAAAGGGCTCCTCATCTATCTCCACACTCACCCTTACCCTCCCAGAGTCCCCTCCAGGCTGTGGCTAGGGCTGCCTTTTGGGAATGCAGATGTGGTCATGCCCATCACTGTCTCCATCCCATGTGCTTATAACTCCTAGGTCCCTCTGGTTTCAGGATGTAAGACCCAAATGTTCCTGCCTCCCCAGCCTCGTCTGCCACCGTCTCTCCAGTGCTGTCTGTCCCAGGCTTTCTTTAGTCCTTGTTTCTGGCCATGTGCCCTTTGAACGTCGCCCCTCTCACAGCATGCTCTGCCTGCCTAAGCCAGCAGGTCTTCCTTTGGGGCTGAGCTGCATCCTCCTCAGAAGCCTTCCTGACTCCCAAAGGCGCTCTGCCCACTGTTTGTTCTTCTGTCCCTCTGTGCCTCTCTCAGGAGTGCTTATCTCTGTTGTGATGTCCTCTCTACTAAACCATAAGTCCCTCGACAGCGGGGATTGGCCCAGCTTGTGCTCACTCTTGGACCCCAGCTTCACACCCCCTACCTGATGAGCAGTAGGAGATAAGAAAATATTCAGGGGAAGGAAACCATCAATTGGCGATCTACAGCCTCCCAGCCTCCCTGTCTCCCTTTCCAATGGCCCTTACGCCAGGCTGAGACGTGTGTCTCTGAAGCACTGATCTGATCACATCTCCTCCTTGTGCCAAAACTTTCGAGGGGTCCCCCTTTCCTATAGCGTGCAATCCACACTCCTTGTTTAGCCCTCCGTGAACTGGGCCCAGCTGCGTTTCCAGACTTGTTTTTCCCAGGTTCCTTAGTCCTTGCACCATAGCAAGAATGAAACTCTCTGGGCTTCTGCCCACACTATTCCCTCAGCCCTTCTCTTCAGGTTTAAGTCTTACCATCCCTTTAATAACACTCCGAGGTGAAAGTAAGGCCCCCCATTATCTGAACTCTGAGTGCCTTTGACATGGCACTGATTTTCTACCTAAATTATAACTATTTTCTGTACATATCTCCCACACTAGGTTGTAGTCAAGTCCTATGTAGTGTCTGTCTAGCATGAGCCTCGCATAGCAGGTACTCATAAAAATGGGTTGAAAGAGCGGTAGTTTGCGGTAAATGTTAGCATCTTTGTAAGGGAGCCTTTAATAACAGCCATTTCCCTCTAGAGGCTTGCTTGCTTATTTATTTATTTATTTATTTATTTATTTATTTATTTATTTATTTAGAGAGGGTGGGAAGGAGAAAGAGTGGGAGAGAAACATCAGTGTGTGGTTGCCTCTCATGTGTCCCCTCCTGGGGACCTGGCCTGCAACCCAGGCATGTGCCCTGACTGGGAATTGAACCGGGGACCCTTTGCTTCACAGGCCTGTGCTCAATCCACTGAGCTACACCAGCCAGGGCTCTAGAGGCTTGATTTGTATTAAAGTTTCTGTTTTTACATGCATAACAAATGGCCAGTCAGCTGTAGAGTCTCCTGTTCTTTTCAATCTCTAAAGACGAGTGAATACGAATTCAGTGCATATGTAGTTGACCCCTAAACAACATGATTTCGAACTGCATGGGTCCACTTCTATGCGGATTAATGTTGTAAATGTATTTTCCTTACAATTTTTTAAGTATCTTTTCCTTTAGCTTACCTTATTGTAAGAATACAGTATATAACACATATGCACAAACTGTCAATCAGTTGTTTATATCATCTGTAGGGCTGGCCGACAGTAAGCATTAGTAAAGTTTTGGGGAAGGTCAAAAGTTAGACACACATTTTCAGCTGTATGGGTAGTCAGAGCCCCTAAGTCCCATGGTGCTCAAGGGTCAGTGGTACTGCTTTCTGCACAATTTTAAGACCTCATGGATCTTTTTTTACAAAGGTACAGCCTTACTCTGATAGTTAATGCAAGAAAATGAAACAAAGCAGGTCCGTGTAGCGTGTTATTTCAAGGGAAGACTGCCCCAGTTAGTACTCTCTTCAAAATAAAAGGACGATGGACCACAGCACTTGTTTCTGGGAGAGCATCCCCTTGCCGCCTCCCCAGCCACCCGGCCCTCCTCCCCCGGATGCAGGTCTGACCCTGACGGCAGCCACTGTTGCCATGACGCCTGCTACACGAGCATGACCCTCACCTCTGTTTCCTTTCCCACAGGCCGATTTAAACTGCAATATTCAAGATGACGCCGGGGCTTTCTATGGTGTAACCAGTCAGTATGAGAGTTCAGAAAATATGACAGTCACCTGCTCCACCAAAGTCTGCTCCTTTGGGAAGCAAGTAGTAGAAAAAGTCGAGGTAAGTTGGCCTCTGTATACTGGTGCCTCCGTTCAAGGCCAGGGTGTTGCTATCCTTTAAATCTTCACTGGGGCAGAGCGTTCTACTTTTTGGGGTGTCTCTTCCCTTCCAGCCACCCCGCTTCTCTCAATTTTTTCCCCATTACTTCTAACAAGGCAAAATGATTTGAAAGCAACTGAAAGGCCAGGACGCAGTCCCATGCCAGCCTCCTCGGCTGCTGAAGTTGACCCTGCGAGGCCGGCCAGCAGTGTCCGGGCCTGCGTGAGGCCTCACGGGAGTGCCCTGCTGTGGAAGCTGCTGCCCATCAGATGAGGTCTTCCCACCCTGACCCCCAGGTCCAAGGGCACTCCCAGGCGCTGTAGGAAACAGCCAAGGTGGTATTCAGCTGATGTGCACCGACCTCCTAAACCCCAGTACCTCGAGTTTGGTATTGCCACTTTTGCCAGGTCCACCCCTTTCCTTGTAATTCTTTTAAGTCTATTCTGGTACATTTTGAGATCAAGGACCTATTTATGGCTTTGTAATTTCATGCCTCCCTCCCTTTCAATATGTGTGTGTGTGTGTGTGTGTGTGTGTGTGTGTGTGTGTGTGTGTGTGTTTTATCAGAGTGGGTTGCTTCGTGTGAATGATTTTTGCAGTTGACATCCCACTTAAACTTTTTTCCAGTGTCTCTGTTCATCACCCAGTCAATCCACATTCAGTGAGAAACTCTTATTCACAGCAGTGCTGGGCTTCGCAGGCCCGGCAGCCCAACCCGACAAAGACTTTGTGCGGACGCATGAGAGGGGGCGTGCACTGGGGAGTAAGAGGAGGAAGGGTGTGTTTTTTAAGACCTTAGGCTGAACAGTGAGGATTTGGGGGCTGCAGCCCTTGCTTCCTGAATATAGGACAGGCGTCCTGAGGGCAGTGTTAAGGAGGGGACACTGTGTTAAGGAGGGGACACTGGCAGAGGAGGATGTAGGTGAGTTGACTAGATGATCCATTGAGCTCAGGGGCCATGAGCTTTACTAAACTGGGGGCAGTGGAATCCAGTAACACATTTTGAATGGGGCTTAAAAAACTGACTGGCTGTTTAAGATTAAAGAGGAAGAGTCAAAGGTCACACACTTTATCCTTGGAAGGACAGTGCTGTCACCAGCAGAGATAAGGGAACAGGGTGTTCAGGAGGAAATAAGGCATGATTATAGACGCAAGACTAAAACTTGGGAGACAGGTAAAAAGACTGAAAATATTAATTGAGAATCATAAGCATTAAGGATAACTAAAGCTATGGGAATGTAGATCTAGCTGCAGAGAAGGAATAGCAAGAGCATAGACATAAGGAGCCAGTGTGGGGAGCAGCTGCCAGCCCGGCAGTGCGTGGAAGGGAGACACCAAGGGGCAGAGGGCGAGGAGGGAGGAGGGGAGCCGGCTCTGTGCAGTGTCTGGAAAGCTTGGGGCAGGGTAGGCGAGAAGGTCACTGGGTAATGAAACAAACCGGAAGACTAGGACCAGTTGACTTCCATCTCCTTGCAGAAGGAGGAAATAACATTACCTGTCTGTTGTTGGGGACATGGAAGGTCGGTGCTATGCACCGCTCCCCAATAGCCAGGTTGTCCGGGCTTATCCGTAAGTGGACTTTTTGCCTGGACAAGTGCACATGAGAACAGGTGAACCACACAAGTCAGTTTCCCCGATTTTAAATGATCCTTCCGTGCTTCCTCAGACATGAGTTCAGGCAGCAGTGAAAGTTGCTTTTGACTGATGAAATCCCAGGAATTTTCACAGAGAAGGTAGTGAGTATGGTGGGTGGAGTTTTATAATTAAGCCTTTAATGCATTTAGAATATATTTCTGTATTGTGTGTGTAAGGGGAGTCTGCTTACATTTTCTCCCAAATGGGCATTTCTGTCAAAACCACTTATAAATGATTCATCCTTTTCCAACTCAGCGAATCTGTGCCCTTGAAGTTACCGCATAAACCGGGAGCTGTTCCTGGCATCTCTCTGTTCCCTCCACCCTCTGTCTCTACGGGTCCCAATGCCCTGTTTGTTACATTACAGCGGCTTGATGGTGTGTTCTGGTCGGTTGAGGAGGGCAATCCCACTGATGTTCTTTTTCATGTATGTTCTAGCTTAGTAACCAGCATTCATTCTTCCAGATAATGCGATCATTTAAAAAATGTAGAGAGAAACAAAACCTTATTTGAGGAATCTAACTGTAATCGAAGTTGATTTAGATATTATTTTGGGATCAATTGATATATTGATATCGGTTCAATTAATATCAATATATTAAACCTTCCCAGTCAAGAACCTATTTGCATCTCAATCTCATTTTATAGTTTTTATATATAGATTTATCCCTTTCTGGCTAAATGTATTTCCAAGTATTACATAATTTGTTAATACGATTTTCCATTTCCAGATTTTTAATTACTAGAAGAGAGAAAAGCTCTTGGTTTTTGTATATCTCTGTTCTCTCAAAACATCTTACCATATTTCTCTTATTTATCTCTGATTATTTTCCTTTAGATTCTTGAGTTTTCTATATATATAATCTCATCAGCAGCTTCAGTTTATCTCTTCTTTGCCAATGTTTATGCTAGTTTTTAAAACTGCCCTGTCTGGTGTGGCTCAGTGGATTGAGTGTGGGCCTGCAGACCAAAGCATTGCTGGTTCGATTCCCAGGCAGGGCACATGTCTGGGTTGCAGGTCAGGTCCCCAGCGCAGGGCACATGAGAAGCAACCACACTGATGTTTCTCTCTCTTTCTCCCTCCCTCCCTTCCCCTCCCTAAAAATAAATAAATAAAATCTTTAAAAAATAAAAAGTTATTCTGTCTAATAAAATCTTATCTGATTTAAAAAATAATCATTATTATTATAAATAATAAAATAAAAAAATTACTCTTTTCTCACCTTTTGGTTTGTTTAAACCTCCAACATGGTTGTGAAAAGAAATAGTGCTGTATGAGGAGCAGCTCCCTTGTACAGTTCCTGATGTTAACAGATGTGGTTTTGGTGTTTTGCCATATGTAGAATTATATGTAGTCTTGGTTTTTGTAAATGGTCTTTATTTTACATTTAAGTACTTTCTTCTTATAATTATTTCACTTAGAATTTTTATGAGTAATAGCTATAATATTTTATCAGATTCCTTTTCAGCAACTCTTACTGTATGATTTTTCTCCCATTTGCTAACATCACAAGTTAGTCCAGGCCCTGCGCATGCACCGCCACAGCTTCCTGAAGAAAGCCCCACTCTGTCACACCGACGCGTGCTGTTGGCTGTCTTACACGGCATTTCTGCATCTCATCAGTCAGCGACTTCAGCCGGTGTGGTGTGGGAGGCTCACTGATGTGCTGCAAGAATTTTCAAAACATGCAACACCTGACTGCTTACTCAGGGGCACGGACCTCTCTTCCCTTATATTGTCAAATTTAAAAAAGGCAACAGCCAACATAATAATAGCTACACAGTGTGAATGAGTCAAAATTATACCTGTTTTTTTTTTTTGTCAGATTGGCAAAAAGTTGACTATATTTTTTTGGTGTGCTACAGAATTTTACTAATTAGTTTATGTGTGCCATGAGATGAAAAAGGTTGAAAATTGTTGTCATAAGTAATACTGGTTTATGCTTTTTATAATAATCTATCAAATTTCAATGTTGAATGCATATCATTTTCATAACAATCATCAGGACACCTACCCCTTTCTGTGCTCTGGCATAGTTTGAATAACATCGAAAATGACTGTTCTTTAAAGATTACCTAAAATCCAGCTGTAAAACCGTTTGGTCTTTGTACCCTTTTCAGCGGTAGATCTCTGAACAACTTGCTAGCCATTTCCACAATCACTGACTAACTGAATTTTTCAACTTAAAAGGGTTCAGTATTGGGAATCGGCGTCTTGCTGGGAGAGCATCCCGTCTGCTGGGCTTTCTTTGCCTTTCTCCTTAGTTATGTGCAGTAGCCCCTCGTAAAGCTTCTAGTCTGTACCGGGAGTGTGGTTTCGTCCCTTTTCTTCTTCGTCCTCCTTAGGCTTGTAAAGGATTTATTTATTTTATTTTGTCTTTTTAAGGAACCGGGTTTTATATTTATTTTGTGTGCATTTGAAATTTCTCCTACATTGATTTGAGCTTTTATCTTTATTTCCTGTTCTTGGTTTCTTTTTATTTTTTGGTGGTTTTGGTTTATTTGGGGGGTGGTTAATTATTGTTAAGATGTGTACTCAGTTCCGTGATTTCCCATCTTTAATGATGAAGACAGGAAGCTGCTTCACTGAGTTTCCCGCATGTAGAGCTTCGCTGGCTCCCCTGAGTTTGGATGCATTTTCCTTTGCGTTACTCTTTGGATGGCTTGTAATTTCCTTTTTAATTCCTTTTTGATCCGAGGTTATCCAGGAGTGTGTTTCTTATTTCTGAGTGCTTCAGTGGGATCTTCAAACTGCATATATACAAGTATTTTCTTTCTTTCTTTTTTAATTAAAGGCATAAATAACTAACAGTCAGGGGCTCATGGTGAGTGTGAAGTAGTTTTTCCTAAAGTGGAGAAATTAACTGAATTGGTTGTCAGACTGCGAGGCCTTATCAGAGTAAAGAAGGGCCTTCATCGGGCTCTTTGAAGAATTGTGAATGGCAGGTCCTACTCTTACAGCTCTCGAGGTAGAGAATCACGAAGTAGGTGGTTATGTTTTTTTGGTTTTTTCCTGACCTTTGCTGGAAAGGATTTATACAATTCTTTTTAAAGCTATCATCTTCCCATTTTTTTTTTTTTAATGAGACTGAGGCGCTCCTTACTGTGCTGAGGCACCTTCCAATTTTTCATTAATTTCCAGAAAAATAATGAATTCTGAGTATAGCATTAAGTTGGGATAAAGGGTTTTTTAAAAAATTAGACGAACTGCATAAATAGTACAATATATAGCAGACATTGCATTTTGAAAGAGTAAAATGCTTTTACAGGCAGTAATATCTTTTTTTGTGCTTTGAAGTCAGAACGGTAAAAATGTTCAAATCCTTTTTCCCTCACAGACGGAGTATGCAAGGTTTGAGAATGGCCGATTTGTATACCGAATAAACCGCTCCCCGATGTGTGAATATATGATCAACTTCATCCACAAGCTCAAACACTTACCAGAGAAATATATGATGAATAGCGTTTTGGAAAACTTCACAATTTTATTGGTAACTGTTTTGTCTCTTTCTCGTTCCGGGAAACTTAGCCCTGAAGCTGGTGAGGAAAGACAGGAAGGGGTGGGGGCTGGGAGGCAACTGTACGGATGGGCTGCTGGGGTGGGTCCTGCGTGGTCCGTCAGCAGCCGAATTCGCACATCCACGGGGCACGCCCGGCCTTGGTTCGGGCTCCAGTCTGTGGAAGAGAAGGGGTCTCATCTGGCTGTGGTTTCTAAACCTGACAGAACTGGAATCCAGAAGGGTAATAAAGAGCAATGGCCCTGGGTTCTCAATTCAGGCTACATATTAGAAAGAACTGGAGAAAGACCTTGGTATCTAAATATCCTGATACCAAACAACAACCTATATCAATTGACTCAGGGTCTCTGAGGATAGGATCCAGGCATGCGGGTGTTTTTTTTTTAAGTTCCCTAGGTAATTCAAGCATTAGCCAAGTTTGAGTCTTACCAGAAACGTATTACGTCAATCATAAATGAGGCAAAATGAGTAAGTAGGTTTGTATTTCAAACATACCTTGATTCATTTCATGAAGGATTTACAAGGCTTTATAAGAAGTACTGCACGTTAAAGCAACAAACTATGAACTCTCAGGGCCAGAAGAAATATAAGTTAAAATAGAATGTTATGACCAGGAAGGGTTGGAAATAATCTCCAGAAGCTGAAGATCAAAACTTACTGGGCAGCCAAAGGGGAAGCACAAAGTAATGGTGCCCGGTGTCCACAGTGGCAAAGCTTTCTGGTTCCCCTGGGCGGTGCTGTGGGGCGAGGGGAGACCCCCTTAATATTTCATTTTAAACCAAATTTCTCATGGAGGCTTCATTTGGAGACTTGGGAAGATTACTAAGAATAGTAGTTCTCCTCAAAATACACCTATAGAATATGTATACAGTAATGGTTTCATAAGGATCATTTTAAAAATAAATGGCATTTCTTAATTAAGTTGCATGAAAAATGCCAAAATAAAACTTGGTGGAAAGAATTTTGCTAAAAGGGGCAGCAAGACAGCGTTGTGGTCAAACAGCCCTCCGAAAGGCCTGCTTCGTGACTAGAAGTGAGAACTAAAATACGCGCAGTAGGAACTCTTCACCTGGAGGGTTTAGGTTCACCCCGACCCTGACTGCCCATCTCCACGGTGTGAACTCGCCCTCCGCAGGCCATTTCAAGCTCCCAGTGGTTGTCCCACTCATGAAATTCCTTACTATCTAATAATAACGTGTAAGGACCAATAGGAGCCCGTTCCTCCACACCATTCAATGTAAAAAAATGAATAAGTGAAAATTTGAAAATTAAAATTTTTCTGCATATCAGATCCATCCAGGAAGCTTTTGAAAATTCTGAGTCCTAGGCCCCACCTCAGATGAATGAAAGCAGAATCCCCAGGTAGTTCTGCACGTAGGCGTTGGCAACCCTGCTCTGGGGGACTGGAAATGAGCTGATTTTCATTAATTTCAGCAAGAGAGCTTCAGTGGATTCTTAAGTATGTCCAGATCCCCCTGAAATTGAGGAACTAGTAGTGTGGGGGAAAGTTTGGAAAACATGTTCTCTAGTAATTAGTTTTCATTAGTACCCTTTTCTCTAATGGTCTTTAGTGAATATTGAGCAATTCGAGGTTTGCAGGGCTAGCAGGTCCTTGTCATGTAGGCGTTCCCTGTTGTGTTTAAGAACAGGTCACCGTAGTGCTCAGATGGGCAGAAGGTGAGTGTGGCATCCTGGTGTGGACATTAGGAAGCCCCAGGAAGTAACCACAGCTCTTTGAGTGGATGGTCATGTCACCTCTCTTGGAAGGAGTTTTAGCTGTTTCTTGAAAACCAGTTCTGTGTCTGGTTCAGCATTTGAAAGAATATGCCTCAGTCCCTAACACCCTACCTCACAGAGCACAGCCACAGAAACTAGGCCAGGAAAAAAGTTAAAGCACCTATTACCCATGTAACTATGGGTAACTATGTAACTGTGTTAGTAGTGCTCATGTAACTATGTAACTATGTTAGTAATGCTCCCTTGGAACATGTGACTTAACACAGCCAAGATGTCTGGAGAGCACAACATACTAAATTAATTTCAAAATGTATTCATAAGCAGCTAAATGAATTCCTTTGATATGAAGTAGTGCCTGCCAATAAATACCTGCTAGAAATAGCATTTCAGCTTTAGGAAAGCTGAAATTAAGCCAGCCCTCCTGGGTTATGAGAACAGACTCGTGTCATTGATAGGAGGAGCGAGGAGTACCTTTCTGCTTTTCCTCAGGGATGGAGCTGGGAACATGGCAGGGGCGGCAGCTGCTGGACACCGCCACAGATGTCTTACTAGGTACAAAGTACCTGGGTACAAAGCCTGTGTCAGCAAGACCATTTCCAGACCCAACTGCCTGGCAGGCTAGACTGTCTGGTCCCATCAGGGTTCTTCAGGAATCGAGGAGAGCCTTTGAGGCAGGGCCCTCGTGACAGCATCCAGACAGGCAGAGGGAGACGGCTGCCGAACCACAGGCCACGTCTTCCTGTCTCCTTTTGAGGCTGTGTTCAGGCTTACAGGTTGCTAGGAACATTTTTTTTCTTCCCTCCCCTTCAAATCTCGATCATGAAGCCTAAATAGGGTGTATTCTTTCACAGAAAATTTTCAAGAAGGTAGGATAGATCACAGATGTTCCAGGCACACATTAAACTTTTTGTAAATGTTATAATATGAAATTCTCACTGCAGAATTCTGAGGTCATTTTTATTCCCATTTTATGGATAGGGAATGTCAGGTCTACCCTAATGTGTCAGGTCACAGAGCCAGTGAGGGCACAAATTAAGACTTGAATTGATGGAAAAGATACTTTGCAGGATATTTCATGGTCATAGAATCAGAAGACTTGGGTTTGTGACCTTGGATAAGCCATTTAAAATGTCAAGACCTCAGTTTCTTCCTCCATGTACAAACAGAATGCTCAAATCTGTCCTCTCCACCTCAAAATTTTTGAAAGTGGTTCAGTTCATTCAGTGAGACTAGTTGCCAGAATACAGTGCAAGTAAAACACACACCCGTCTCACAGTAAACCTTGGCCTGGTAGGGGAAGGAGGCAGGCAAACAGGGTTGCAGTACAAGTTCATAATGGCGGTAGCATGCTTACGAGACAGGCACCATGGAAGCGCAGGTGCCTGTAGTTCCGGTGAGGTAGAGGAGTCTCGGGGATGTTAAAAGATGATGTTTTAAATTTTCTTGATGGATAGACAGACACTTTTCAGATTTACCAAGAAAACCGCCATTTCATGGGTGCCTAATTAAGTGTCAGGCTCTAGGATTTGGTGAGCTGGCCAGATGGCACAGCCATCCTGGAGTCTGGTGAGGGAGGAAGCACAGAGTGAGCGTAAACTAAACAGTGGTTGAAGGCTACAGAGGTAGGCCCTTGGTACCAATGGAGCACATGTAATGGTGGGGGGGTGGGGGTTGACCTCGTTCAGAGGTCAGAGAAGGCTCCCCTAAAGAAGGAGCAATTGAGGGACACCTGCCAGGTGAACAGAGGGTGGGAACGAGTACTGCAGGTTGGCAGGCAAGCAGGCGGAGGCAAGTGGAGCTGAAAACAGGGTTGTGCGGCTGGCACAGAGGGAGGAGGAGGGCAAGCAGCAGTGAGCTGGCCGGGAGGGATGGCCAGACTGGGCAGGGTCTCCTCGGCCCTGTAGGAGGAGAACAGGTGTTCTCTTCATCCCGAAGTTCAAAAGTTTAAAAGAGGTCGCCAGGGCTTTGCAACAAGAGTGCGCTCTTGTCAGATGTCTGTTTCTTGCCAGGGTTCCGTGGCTGCTGCGCTCAGGCGGGTCTGGTGCGGAGTGGTCCTGGTAGAGGAGTCCAGGCGGGGCTTGTGGGAGGCGTTCAGGAGTCAAAGCAGCAGGATACGGCACTTGTTGGGTACAGCGATGAGCGAGAGAGGTTGAAAGAACTACATGCTTGGAGTGTTTGAGCTCTGAGGGAAGCGGCAGGAAATAAAGCCAGAAGAGCACATGGATACCAATACTGAAAAAAAATCTCTGTTGTAGACCCTTAGACAAATTAGCCCTCAGCTTCCTTCCCTTCCAGCAGCTGCTCATAGAAGTGGTTATGCCGTATGAGACAGTGTGGGTAAAGCATTTAATACTGAGTCGGTGCATAGTAAGCAGTCCGTTTGTGTTAGCTATTATAATGTAAATTTTCATTCATCCAGCAAATATTTATTCATCGACGGTTGTGTGCCAAACACGGAGCCAGTGACTGGGAAACGTGGTCCCTGTTCTTCAGGCACTCACAGTCCATGGATGAGAGGGGTATTAACAATAAGTAATGCCAGTGCACTTACAAATAATGCAAACGTGCCTACTTAGTTCAGGCTGCGGTGCTGGGAAAATGACAAGCACCCTGAGACTTTAGTCAGGGACCGTGAACTTGGATGCCTTAAGGGTAAGGGAAACTAAGTGGGTGAAGCAGCCTGACTGATACCTGGGGAGAATGAGACCCATGAAAAGCTGGACTAGGCTCTCAAATTCAAAATATTGGAAAACGCTGAGCCGGCCCCATGAAACACGCATGTAGCCGAGTCCTGGAAACACATTGGGTAGGGAAGTTGGGTTAGATTGGCTTTCAGAAAGTTCCTCTGAGAGCCGCCTGGGGGACGCAGACAATGAGGAGAGGCAGGAGGCTGGTCCGGTGCGGAGGGGCTGCCGTGACCCGGGCGTCTAGACGCCCGAGGTGTGAACGAAGGCCGGCCGCCGAGCCTGCTGCCCCTGAGGAGAAAGGTGGATCTGAGCTACTCCGCTCAAGAGGGGAAGCAAATATTTCAAACTACGTTCTGAACAGTAAAGCCTATGTAGACTAAAAGGACAGTCATTTGACACGATGATAGCACTGTTCCTTTGCTTGGCCTAGGTGTCGCCAGTCTGGGCGCTGCTGGCTCAGGATGGTGAGGAGGGCAGGCAGGAAGCTGGTGTCTGTCACGGGCCGTGGTGAAGAAGGTTAAGTAAAAGTTTAGGAGGGAGACAGATGATTCCCGGGGTAAATGACTGCCTCATGGGGCAAAATTGTAGGAAATTGTCTTTGTTGTAAAAAATCAGCTTCCCTCCCCCACACAAAAAAACCCACACTGATTTTCTGGTCTCTCCTGGGACTCAGGTTGTGGGTGAGGCCCTTTCGGCAAGCTCTTTCTCACCTAAGGTAACTCAGAGGGGCCTCAGGCCCCACCCGTACTGTCCTGAGTCCGTGCTAGAAGGACGGGCAGAGCGCGGCGGGACAGATTCCCCGTAATGCACTTCCTCCAGGTGAACCAGAGTCCCTGTGGCAGAGGCGGACTGTGTTCTCATCCATGCGGTGTTCCATTTTCACGTGTGTGTGTCTGTACTTTCTCTAACAGGTGGTAACAAACAGGGATACACAAGAAACTCTCCTCTGCATGGCCTGCGTATTTGAAGTTTCAAATAGTGAACATGGAGCACAACATCATATTTACAGGCTCGTAAAGGACTGAACGTGGTTATTTATAGAGAGAGATACCTGTATATACACACACCCCCGTGCGCACACACACACTCTCTCCATTATCGACTGACTGTAACCCTCACCACGCAGGGGTGGTGCCCGGCCCCGAGGCCCCCCGACTTTTCTAAACCCTGTTGGAGTGAAGTCATTTTTCCATGTGTTCGTACTATCGTCATAGCTGTGAAGTTCCGGTACAGTTGTGAAAAGAGAAATCAAGCTCTCTGTTCCTCAGATCTGCAGCCCACCGTTCCGCGGGGAAGGTGACCCTTCCGAACCCACGTCTCGGTCCGCAGGGGCCTGCTCCTAATTGTGGTAGAAAATATTCAGACAGAGCATTCACCATGGGACATTTACAGCCTTTATACAAATGTATTTAGTTCTTTTTGTTTTTTCCAACATAAAATTCTTGTTTTAAGATACAAGTAAAATTAATCTTTAAGTATAAATGTAAATTAGTACACAAAACTAAGAATCTTTAGACTTATCTTTGTAACTAATTAGGGTGGAAGTTATGAAAGAATGTAATTCACTAAATTATTTTTTAAATGAAACTTTTCTTTCTTTTTGAAACCAAATGTTAAAATATAGCCTTAAGAAATTCTTGGTAGAAATATCCTAATGAGACAAATTTGTACTTTTTTCACAAGGTTAAAACTAATCTCCTAATCCATTAAACTCTTGAACAGGTATTACAAAGGAAGAAAACTTCACCCCTTATCCTTAACATATATAGTATATTTAAAAATATAAAAGTGTATTGTACTAATGTGATAATTGATTATTTAATGAAAAAGAAAGGATGGCTTTTTTTTGCAATAAGTAGATAAATACTGAAAATCTAAACTTACAATGTTTATAGTCTTATGTGTGCAGTTA
The DNA here is from genome assembly GCA_004027735.1 of Carollia perspicillata. Taxonomy (NCBI): domain Eukaryota; kingdom Metazoa; phylum Chordata; class Mammalia; order Chiroptera; family Phyllostomidae; genus Carollia; species Carollia perspicillata. The sequence continues at coordinate 15,316 of PVKM010030769.1, forward strand.
TATTTTATATGGACAACCAAATTTTTTTATTAAGATGAGTAAATATTTGAACCACTGAAATTTAATAACAGACAATTGAAATTGGCATGAATACTGCACTGGGAGCTGCAAAGTACAGAAAATCCTGTGGCTGGGAGAAAATTTCACCAACCGGACAAGTGAAAGGCTCATCAGTCTTAGCACCTCCGCTCCCCAGAAACTGGCAAGCGTCCTCACCAGCCTACAGATAAATTGTTTATTTCTGGTGATCCAGTATGCATATTAACCTGCTATAACTATACGTATGTGTTTGTGTGTAAACATACACACACACATATACAGTTGTTTAACACGTCTTTATGGCACATCTAGTTCGTGTCGCTAAGTTGGTTAGGTGCTGATTTCTGTGTATATTTCAATCTGTTTCTGTAGATCTAGATATATTCTCTAAGGACATCCACTTTCTTGTCACCTCTCAGTAAGCCACAGTACTTGTTTGACTGAGGTTTAAGAGGCGCAGCTCTCTATCTCTGACCTTTCACACAGGCTCATTGGGGAGGTTCCCTTCCCAGGAGAGATTCAGCCTTCCAACCCAAATATTCCAAAGTGCGGGCCAGGCAGACGTGGCTTCACGTAGCCACCTAACAGTTCTTAGGTCCCTGCCGTAGAGCTTCATTGGGAAATACCCTCCAGGACACACCCCTAACGTCCCCGAAGAAAGTGGCATTTTTATAATTGTTGGGAACGTGTTAACCCAATAGAATGTGAAATAACTCGTGTAAGATGTGACTTATCAAGACCTTTCCATCAAGCCAGAAAGTAAAATCCTCGTTCAGTCACATCCAGGTAACTTAGACACCCCCTCTCCTGTCTCTCTGCCTGCTGTGACCCAGCCTGCACACTGGTTCTCGTCCGGTGGTCCCGAGCCTAAGTGTGTGATGGGCTCGTGGTAAGAACACCGGACCAAGCCTGGCCCCTTCCAAACTTATACCCCTGGTTGCTGGGAAGGCCAGAGGAGAAGGTGCAAAATTTTCCCCTTTTGGAGTGGATATTCCTTACGGACATCAGAAGGAAGGTGCCCATTTCCCTCCATCAAGAGACTACCTGTGTTCCCTGATCCAGGTGGGCCCTCAGAGGATTGCCCCGGTTGTCTGCTCTTCCATCTGGTCTTCAGCCCAAGCATTTAAGCTTCTTCTGTTGGTCACCCATCTTGGGGATGTTGCTTTTGCTCCTGTCTTTTGCATCTTTCCTCAAGGGACCGTCCACTCTTCCAGGAGCAAGACCCTAGAACTGGAAGCATGCAGATGATGTATGGGGCTCACAGCCAGGCCATCCCAGAACGTCAGAGAGAGAGGTCTCTGAGCCACGCTCCCACCCGGGAACGGGGCTCTGCTGTGCTGCCTCTTGGGATTTACTTGTCACGGCACAAATAGACCGAGACCCAGGAAGACCCACCGGAGGGTGAGGGTAGTTCTGTGGGTGGCAGAGAAGGCCGTGCGCTGGTCTGCTGACTCCCAGAGTCGGGCGGGGCCCCAATGCCTCACTGCCCGTGTCTACTTCCGGACCCTTCTGTAGTTGAGTGTGGTGGGTTTACTTGAACTACCCTGAGGATAGCTTTTTGCTTACATGTTTTGCTCTAAGATTTTTTTTTAAAGTTACTTCTTGTTCTTCTAAAATTTTCTCCAAAACAGATATTTTCCCCATCTTGTCCACTGGTCCAGTCACCCAGACTCTGGGCCCTCTCTCTGTCTCTCCTGAATTAGACCTGGGTGGCATTTGTTTAACATCTGCTCCATGTCTGCCTGCG
>PVKM010030770.1:0-17122 GCA_004027735.1 Carollia perspicillata
ACAGAGAGCACTACAAAGGAATTCCGTAGGTCAGGTATCATATTTCATTTCTAATCACCGGTTTCAGCATCCTGCCTCATCTGCTGGTTTTCTATGCCTATCTTAATTTTTCTAAACCATCAAAGTTATATGGACAAACAACTCAATGAATAAATTTGAATTTTAGTTCCTTTTCTATTTATTTTTCATCTCCTTTGGTAGGGATACCAATGATCTCTAAAATAACCAAAATGTGGGTATTAATAGATAAAAAAATATGAAAAAATGACTTATACACATATCAGCCCCAAATCCTTCCCTGAACAATAAATAAACATTTAAATGCAGGACGATATTAAAGTTTCTCCATCCAGTAAAAAAAATATGTAATTTGGCTGCAATGTAGCTCTTATCTTTATTAGTAGTACCAGTTACATTAGTAAGTAGGCATATTTCTTTTCTATTGTGGATGGTAATGTGAGGCTGAGGAAAAGTATACAGCCATATCAATAGCTCTGGGCCTATCTGGGGGTGGGTTACATGTCCAGGAAGATAATTTGTTTGTTAAAAATGTATTGTCTGAACCTCCCGCCCCACCCTTTTCAATGCTCTGTACTTTGCAGGTTCCCCAACATGCACTTGGGGACAGGGCAAGGCATCAAGGTGAGGAAAGAGTATTATCAATTGACAAAACTGCAGAAGATACTGTATCATGAAGGGCTAGCCAGAGAGCCATAAATGTGGAGTGACTGCAGAGATATGGTGCTAAGGCAGCATTCAGGGCACACTTGATCGTTAGCCATTGTGAATTCAAAGTGAAACCCATCAAAGTCAGCTGCACTGTGGGACTAGCACAGGCACTGATTTAGATTTAATTACATTGTGATTGGCCACATGAGGCCTTCAAAGGGAGCTAGGTATGGGGGGTATAGCAGGTTATAAAAGGGCACAGTTACAGTAATTGGCTATGGAATTTAACCTTATCCAGGGAAATATGAAGTAGTGGTGGGGGCGAAAGAAAATGAAAATCTGATGGTGGAAGATTCTAGTTTCATGAATGAGTGGCTAGTGTAAGACAGAGGACAAGATCCCTGGAAGTGAGTAAGTCAATGAACAGATTCACATTCTATTAAAATTGTCTGTTTCTACCACTGAATCACAGTTTCTCAGCCTGGGCATGACTGACATTTTGGACTGCATAATTCTTCATTGAGTGTGTGTGGTGGTGGAGCAGGGGTCTGCTCTGTTTACACTGTAGGGTGTTTAGCACTGTTTTTGACTTCTAGCCACTTGATGTAAGTAGCACTTTCCCAGTGGTGGCAAATCAAAACTATCCCCAGATATTATTCCCTGGAAGATAAAATCAGCCTTGTGTGTGAACCATACCACTGAACCATGGGCTTCATATTAGGAATGCACCTTTTTTATTATTATAACACTGATGTTTAAAAAATACTTGGGCATATAGTGAAAACTCAATAGATGAGTGCTAAACTAAATATTTTTAGTAAGAGTCAATAGGTGCTGTGTTGAGGGTCTCCAAGATTACTCCCAGGTTTGGTGATTTACTTGATTTACAGAGCTCACAAGACTGGCATATACTCATATTTATGTCTATGATTTATTATAGCAAAAGACACAAAACAAATCAGTCAAAGGAAAAGGCACATAAGGTTAAGTCTGGGGAAAATCAGGTACAAGCTTTAGAGAATTCTCTCCTAGTGGAGTCCCACATGGTGCCCCTAATTCCCCCAACAAGAAGTCGTGACAATGCATTGTTGGCTGTTCCCAACCAGGAAAGCTTGTTTAAAAACTCACATCACAGTGTTTTTGGAGGCTGGTCATGAAGGCATCCTTTTCTTGACACCCAAATTCCAAACTCCAGAAGAAAAGCAGTTATTCAGGGTAAACCATATTTTTTCCCATATTTTAAGAAGAGTGAACCATTTTTAACAGTTATAGGAAAAGTGGGAACCCTCCATCTAGAAATCCAATTTCCCAGACACTGACTAGGGGTCAACTTTTGTAATCAAGACTTTTCAAGGCTAGAAGTCAGGTCTGCTGTGTTAACTCCTTTCTGTGTGGGGGACTTACATGACACACCACCTAGTAAAAGAATGCAATTTCCACCTCATTCCTTTTCAAAACTCTTCACCCCTGCCTCATCTCCCATCTTTTTTCTATATTAATTTGAGAGAGAGAGAGAGAGAGAGAGAGATCTCTAGTCCAACATAATACTACTGTGCATACCACGTTTCTTTAGAAAGCAGTTCAGGGATTATTTATTATGTATAAGGAATAATGACAGGAATCCTCTAATTCTCACTCCAACCTGCCAAAAAAAAAAAAAAAAGATTCTTCATGTTAGTTCATGTAGGTAGAAAATAGGAAAGAGGAGATTTTATTTGCATACCCTGTTGTATGTAGCTGCCTTAGGCCTAGGGCAAAACACACTTAATAGAATAAACTTATTCCTGAAAGTAGGGTTAATTGGAGTAAAAATACTAACTAAATCAAGTAACTACTTGATTTGTTGGCCAGATAAAAATATTGTTCAGTTACTTAAAGCCCTGTCTCAAAAAAAATAATCATAGATAATCAACAATTCTCACAATGACGAAGAGTTTATAGTACAGGTTACTCTCCACAGGCCACAGTGGAGAACAGAAACTGCAGGAAGGTGAAGTGCTGAGCTGTTTTCTGTGCATCCACCTCTTGCTCAATAAAAAATGCCCTCTTAGAAGCTCTAATAGTAATAAAAAATGTGGGACTTCAGCAAACTAAAACACTGCCTCACAGCAAAGGAAATCATCAACAAAATAAAAAGGCAACCCGCCAAATGGGAGAAACATTTGCAAATTGTGTATCTGATAAGGGTTTAAAGATTACTTATTTAGTTAGTTTTAGACAGAAGGGAAGGGAGAGAGAGAGGGAGAGAAACATCAATGTGTGTCTGCCTCTGGCATGACCCCAGCTGGGGACCTGGCCTGCAACCCAGGCATATGCCCTTCCTGGGAATTGAACCAGTGACCCTTTGGTTCACAGGCCAGCACTCAATCCACTGAGCCACACCAGCCAGGGCTGATAAAGTTTTAATATCTAAAATATATAAAGAACTCATACAATTCAATAACAAAAAACTGATTAAGAATGGGCAGAGGATCTGAGTAGACTTTTTTTTCCAAAGAAGATGTACAGATGGCCAACAGGTAAACAAAAAGTATGCTCCAAATTATTAGCCATCAAGGAAATGCAAATCCAAACCACAATGATATGTCACCTTACAGAGTGGCTGTTATCAAAAAGACAAAAAATAACAAGCATTGACAAGGATGTGGAAAAACGGAACCTTTGTGCACTGTTGGTGGGATTGTAAACTCATGCAGCCACTGTGAAAATAGTAGGGAGGTTTATCAACAAATTAAAAGTAGAACTGCCATATGTTCCAGCAATTCCTCTTCTGAGTATTTATCTCAAGGAAATGAAAAGACTGATTCAAAAAGATATCTGTACTTCCATGTTCATTGTAGCATCACTCACAATACCCAAGACATGAAAACAGCCTAAAGTCCTTTGATGGATAAAGAAAGTGTGATGTGCATGTGTATTCAGAACGAAATGTTATTCAGCCATAAAAAGTTGGGAATCCCGCTGTTTGCAACAATATGGATGGATCTTCAGGGAATTATGCTAAGTCAAAGAATGACAAATAATGCACGCTCTCACCTCTATATGAAATCTAAAAAAAAAATTAAAAAGCAAGACCCCCCTCCCTCCACAAAAAATACAGAAAACAGATTGGTATGGTGGTTGCTGAAGGCAGGCAATGGGGGGGTAGCTGAAATGGGTGAATGTAGTCAAAAAGTACAAAATTTCTGTTATAAAATAAGTCATGGGAATGTAGCGCACAGCGTGGCAACTATAGTTAATAATACTATATTGAATATTTAAATGTTGATGACAGTGAATCTTAAAAGTTCTCAAGACAAGGAAAAACATTGTAACTAGGCAGGATGATGACTGTTAACGAGACTCGTGATCACTTCACACGTACAAATATTAAACTGTTACGTTGTAAACCAGTGTAGTGCTGTGTCAATTATACCTCAATAAAAATAAAGACTAGGAAAGATATGCTCTAATAAAATGCAAGTAAATAACAAAGTCTATTTTGGAAACATTTTGAAATATGCTCAAACTTTTATAGAGGTAATTCATTTATGAAATAGTCAGTTCCATGGCCATTAAGAGAATGGAATGAGATAGGTCTCGGTTAGAGTCCAGGATCCTTCACCCAGGGCTCCCCGCTTCTGAGCCAGGAACAAGTTCTCCAAGCTTCAATTCTCTCATCTACAAAACGCAGTTGCAAGAAGACTGCCTGCTTCCTAGGTATTGAGTAGCAAAAGAGAAAATGCACATAGGCATATAGACCACTCTCTCGGTGCTGACCCACAGTACATTCTCAAATTTCAGCTTCTGGTCTAGTGGCATATTATTTGCTGTTGCTATTAAGTATCCATGCACTCATTCAAAAAACTTCTACTTGATACTAGACCTTGCTTTATGTTGTAGAAACATATCAGTGAACAAGAGTATACTGTGAGGATAGAAGCCATGACTAAAAATCTAATGGGCAAATAAGTGCATGGTCAAACCAGCGATTACTATGATAAACAAAAGTAGTGAGATAATGAAAACATAACCCATAAATTATTGGGATACATCAGTGCATTAGATGCTGGTTTTAGGATCCTGTAAATTAGCACATAAGGCATATGGATCTATTTCATTTTATAAAAAGAAATATCAGTAAAAATAGCCCTATAAATGACTAATTATGTATGGTGTTGACATGCGAGAGATGGGTAAACATTTGTTCACATTGCATTGACAGGAGGAAGAGGTGGTACTTTCTACATCTTTCCCTAGATTCACAGATTGGGGTTCACAGGTTACTTTTAAAGTTTTGAGAAAATTTTAATTTAAAAAAGTTGAAAGAATTTATTTCCATATAAGGAGATTATTTCAAAAGTCCTTACAAGAAGTGATGTATGTTTGACCGAGATATCAGAGGAAGAGAAGAAACAATAAGAATTCCCAGTTAGCAATCACTGCTTGTAACTGGTAAGGTGCAGACAGCAAGAAAGAGAAGGAGTCAGGGAGGACCAGATTTCTGGCTGATGTAGGCAGGTGGTCTTAGCTCGCCGGAGAACACAAGAGAGCAGTGGAGTGCTCAAAACCAAGGGAGTGGCATTTGGCCTTTGAGCATGTTGACCTTAGGCATCTACGGGACATCGGAGAGGAGAAAGATTTTTGACAGGATGACCTCGGGCTCAGGAGAGACCTCGAGATTGCAGACAATACTGGCTGTCACAGTTCCCCATTTAGTCGGAGTCTGCTCTGTGGCAGGCACTTGCTGGGCCACCCCCTCTCCTCTACTGATCACTCTTCCACTGAGCCCCTGACTCCTATGCCCCTACCTCATGCCTTGTGATTACAAATAACTTCAAGGAATCCCACAATCCCCATTTTAAGCTGTCTGCTGTGCTCACCACTCCTTATCATCCTCATTTCTTCCATCGGGTGCTCTGACTCCAGACATTCCTTTGCCTCACTGCAACCTACAATTCTACAACCTTCCACTGTCAATTCTTTACCCTCTCATGTTCTCACTTTGCCTCTTACCTCATTTAAATTCCCACCATTCTCCCTTGATGACTCCTGTGGAGCCTTACTTTCTGTCCGCTCCCCCTGAAGCTAGGGGCTTTCATGTGACTCATTTCTGGCCCGTAAACTGTTAGTGGAAACCTGGTGGGTTTGTGAGCATATGTGTGTCTTTGGGGTGGCTTGGGGGAAGTTTTGGTGTGTCTCCTTCCTCCACACTTTGTCCTGCTTTAAATGAGGTCATGATGGCTAACTCCTTGGAAAACTTGTTGCAACCATGAGAACTTCCAGGATGTGGCCTTGACACACTGCAGCAGCTGAACCAAAGGCAGCAGCTGTATTCCTCTGGGCACCTTCTTATGCAAATGCACCCCCTGTTTGAGTCAGAAAGCATTCCTAAGTAATATGCCCCACAAAAAATAGTTTTCCGAATCTGTGTCCTTTAGAGTGTTTTGTGTTAGGACGAATGTTTTTCATCAATATTTTGCCACAAGCAATGGGGAAAGCTTATGTTTAACAAAAGAAAAAGATTTAAGTCTAGGTTTTAGAAAGAGCTCTCAGCTGGATGATCAAAAGATTACAAAAGACATCCTCTCCCTTCCTTTAGATATCTCTTTCCTCCTTGCTCCGTTTGGTCTTGGTGGGGTTTACCTAACTCCATGGTTCTAATAATTACTCCAGGGAATGATACGTGTACCAAGTAGGGCCAATCAGAAGGTATCCTTAGGATTGTTCTAATCCGAGCCAGAGGGGAAGGCTGCATTCTGATTCAGGCATCATGGAGCTATGGCGCTCTGAAGTCCTGTCACTTAGGCCAGGCCACCCACAGTTTATGCTGGGTTCTCTGGAAGCAGACAGAGATGGAGTTTGAGGTGCAGGTGTTTACTGGTTCAACCCCTGTAAGAGAAAGGGAAAAGATACATAGTGGATTGCACTGCAGGTTTGGCAAAGCCTCAACCAATCTGTCAGGGAGCTCTGAAGTGAATAAAGCCCATTGGTGTTCTGCATAGATCCTAAGTGGCTGACCAGCTTCCATCAGTCACCAGGTACATGGTAGCATGGGAAAGGTTTGATCTCAAGTGAGGTGGTACCCTGCAGATAATGCATCGGAGGGCTGGGATCTGTGGGCTTGCTGTATTCCCTGATGCTGGCTGGGGCTCCTGTCTGGAAGAGGGTTTTGGCCAGTGCATCTCTGTATTTGCCATTCCCACCATGTGGAGAAGGTCTGTCTGCAGTAGGTGAGAGTGGGTCCAATGTATTGACAAGACCAGAGCTGAGGGAAGTTGAAAGAAACCTAAAAATAAGCTCAAGTCTGTAGACCCAATCACAGCTGAGACCGGAATTACTCTTATCATTCTTTGTTACCTGGGCCAGTGCATTCCCTGTTTCAGTTTAGCTGTTTTGATCATGTCAGTAAGAATTTTAAACGTTCTGTTGAAGGCAACAATTGATTTGAACGACTAAGTGGTAGAGAGAATTTTATAGGGCTTTGGGAGAACTGATGATGAACTAAGATAGTAGCAATGGTGTTGAAAATGTTCCATGGGACAATTGACAGGCCACAGTGGCCCAGTTAATGCAAGGGTCCTGAAGAGCAGAGATTCTCAGAGAAGTCCCCAGCATTTGGTTCAGCTGATATGAGAGGATAGAAAAGCTATTTATATTGATAGGAAACAAATGAGCAGGTGGGAAAGTGGAAGGAATATATGGGTTTAGATTTATAACATACTATATTTCAAGGGCATGCAATGGACTTATTTAAAATCTAGAATGCTAGCTGATAAATTTTCAATGAAAAATATCACTATCAACTGACAGGAAAACCTAAAACAGCTGTTCAGTTGAGGAGTCCTTTTGGTTAGAAGGGCCTATTTGTGAAGCTAAATTTAAACCAGAAATTTGCTTGCATCAGGATAAATTAAGTTAAATGATGCCGTTTAATCTTTGTGAAGCTGTGCTATCCATCTTTACTACAAGGATAGATATAGCCAGAACACTCGGATATTTTGTCACTTGGCTGGGATACTTGTGCCCTTGAATTAAGAGTGAAAACCTGGAAAATTTGAATCTTATTTACATAAATCTCCATTTATAGAAAATGACACCCAATAACATTTTCCCTACATTTCAGCGTACATCTTTCTCTAGTGTCAGTCCCTAATTTTACCGCCCATACAGGCAGCTGGGTAGTGGAGATGAAAGGAAGGCCAAAATAAGGGGGGGGATGATGGTGGTCTAGTGCTTGCATTATTAGATTTTAAAACCTAGAAATGAAGCTATGACATGCTATAGATAATTTTTAACATCCTCATTTTATCTCACATACAGAATTGGCAACTACCGACTTTGGAGGAATTAGTAACATACACAACCCTGATATTGAAAATATGTAGTCATTTTAAAATTGGTATTATCGTGAGTTATCATGCTGCCCAAACCTTATACCTGTCCAGAAAAATGTATATTCCAAATGTACAGTCCAGACAAAAACGTGTGTTAGATTATTGCGGGCACTAATCAGAATTCTTCATACCTTGTATCCGATCTTCATTATAGTACATCTACCTCCTATTTTTCAACTTACTCCTTTCCCTCTTAACTCATAACCCCTTATTTGTCATTGCCTCAGACTGTCTGAATGTACATTCTGCCTCCCTGGGACTTCTAGGCACTTCCACCTCCCACTTTGCACTACGTCTAAAACATGGATTCTCAATGGGAATCACCCCAGAGAGGCAAGCTATTAAATGCAGGCTGGGCAGGAGCATTGTAGATTATTAGAATGTTTTGTGGTGCTCCAATGGGCAGACGTCACAAATTGAAGATAGTCTTCTTTCCTGTTGAGCTCAAGCGCAGCCTCAGAATACTTTTACATGTTATTTCCACTAATATAACTCCTCTTAAGGCAGTGTTTTACTCAGCCATGATAAATAATTGAAATTACCATAAAAGTTGAAAGCATTCAGCCATCCTTGTCTTTGTTCATTCTACCATATTCCTTTTTTTAAAAAAATGTATTTTAATGGAACATAATGTGCTTTAGATTAGGACATAAAGTGACTCATGAGCATCGGGAGGCAAGCACCCACAGCACACAGGTAAAGAGCGAATCCCCTGTGGTAAACGGACTTGGGGTGTAATCCACTTTTACTATGTACCATCTGTACAGTCTTGGACAGCTCACCTACCTCCCCGGAGACTTATTGCCCTCCTCCCCCGCTTTCTTTTGTTAATTGAAATGATAATACCAGCTTTGCAGGGTAATTATAATAATTAAAAATATATGACATGTCATGCATTTGGCTCAGAGCCTGGCACATAGTAAGCATTCCAATTAAATCAGTATCTATCATCTTGAGATAATTATATTATATTATTAGCTAAATGTTCAGTGTTTATATTCTTTGGCTTCCCAACCAGCCTAACTTCTTGGAAGAAAGAATTATGTGCCATTTGCCATTTTCATCCTTTCCAGAGGTTAGCAAAATTCTAAGCACAGGGCTGACCTTCAGTGACAATTGAATGAATGAATCAATGTACCTGTAAACTTATAATTGCTCTCATGATATTTAAAAGATAAATTTGCCTATTCAGGTCAAAATAGCTATTAAATACTGGTTTAGCAAATTTCTATGACATAGGACCTCAGTCTGTGGACTGTAGGTCAGGGCAGGTTCAAGATTCTAAGATCTATGTCAATGCATCTTGGAGTTCATGCTGCAGCCAGTGTTTTAATTGGAGTTTAGGTCATGGGGAGAGTAAGGTAACATGGTCAGGAGTTGGAGACCAGGCAGTTTTACAGAGGAATGACTGCAAATTATAAGTTCTTAGTATCAGAAAAACAGGAGTTATTTAGGGAAAGGTAGGCAAGAAAGATAGGTCCCAGTGGTGAGTACAGCAAGGCATGATTGGAAACCATGGTTAAAGCAGTCAGCAGAGGGACAGCCTGACAATCAGTTACTTTCAAGTGTGTGCGGTATCATGCAGTAGAAGTTCAGCTGTTGAGACTAGTTTGCAGTAGGACTTGAACGTTTAGAAAGGACTATGAGGGGTAAGTAAGGAACCCAATTCTAAATGAAACTCAATAGGAATCAGCAACTCCAGATAAAGACTCACTGCTGTAGATTAAACTAGCACAATTTCTTAGTTGAATTATGGCAATAATCTTCTACATGGATCCTCCTCCCCTGTTTTCCTCTTCTTCTTTTCCATTCTCCACATGGCAGCCAAAATGAAATTTCCAAAATGTAAAAATTTTCATACCATTTTCCTGACTTACACACTTCAATGGCTCCAAATTGTTCTTAAAATACAAACTCTCTAACAAGGCCTACCAGGTCCTGCAAAGTCTACTCCTTCTTAATTCTGACCTCCAATGTTACATCACTCAGTGTTGTCATTCAAAATTAAGCCACACTGAACTCTTTCCAGTTTCTCCAATAGGACACCTGCCATGGTTTTTTCTTACTTCCAGGTCTCTCAAGGCTGATTCTTCTGCCAGATAATTTTACTTCTTTTCTGTGCCAGGAGAATTCTGTTAGCATCCTTTAGGTCACAGGTGGCAAACACACGGCCTGCAGGCCAAATCAGGCATTCCACACCTTGTTTTATCTGGCCTGGCAACTTGTTTCTACCTAAAGACAGTGCCAAGCTCCTTGCCTTTAGTTAAGGAGTAGTTACATTTATACAGCCCTAAAATTACATTCGGCCCTTTGAAGGCAACCACAGGCTGATGTGGCACCCGGTAAAAATGAGTTTGACGCTTCTGCCTTAGGTCTTGATTAGAAAGCATTTTTCTGGGAAACTCAATTTTTTCAAGTTTGGATTAGTTGCTTCTTACTTCCTTCCACCCCTTACGCTGTCAATCTCTACCAGGGTAGGGATCATGTAAGTCCTCTTCAGTTATTTCCACAGTACAACACACATACGGTGTTCAATAAATATTTGTTGAGTAGGTAAGTATGTTCTGGAAGCTTGTTTATAAAGAAAAGGGTTGGTCTCTGGTTCTGTGCAATAACACTATAGGGCAGGTAGCTAGCCTGGCCAGATGCTGATCTTTGAGCTACTGGACAGACTTACAAGAAATATCCTTGATTATATTCAGAGGTTGGAAATAGGTGAATTAACAGACCTATTCCTGAATGTTGAAGACATAGAGTAAAGAGCTAAGCAGACTTATATAAACATTTTATGTGTTCTAGTTTTGGTTAATATGGAATCCAGTGGTTGTCTATTCATGATTTTCCCCAAGCTCCTAGTAGAATATTAATAATTTATTGTGAATTATATTAACATTAACAATAATACTGAAAAATGGAGCTCATGATAATTATATCTTAGAATTTTTATGTAATCAATAAATCCCATTAGTGAATGTTGATGGTCTTTCCCAAATCTAGATTAGTTTGTAAAACATTAAATGAATAAGTATTTTAGTCACTGACTGACAAATGCAATTAATGTGTGGAAAGAATATAAGCACTATTTTTTCTTTCTTTTTTTAATTTCTTTTAAACTCTGAGGATGTTTCTGGGTTTAGAAAGAGAGGAAGGAAGAAAAGGGAGAGGGAAGGAAGAGAGAAAGTTTGAGAGAGAGAGAGAGATGTAAGAGAGAAACATTGATTGGTTGCCTCCCATACTTGACCTCATGCCCTGACAGGGGACTGACCCCTCAGCCTGGGTCACTGGGGACTGAACCTGCAAACTTTTGGTATATGGGGATGATGCTCCAACCAGTTGAGCTACCCAACCAGGGCAACACCATCTTTTCTTGACCAGAACTACTCAGAGCAATTTTCTGCTCAGTTTTACTTGATCTGTGTCTAAAATTCCAATATTTACTAATATTAAAAGTTACATTTATAGTCAAATGTTTTTTCATTTTACTAATGTTCCAGATCCTTGAATGATATAGCTAATATGAAGTATTTTGTCCTATTATGTAAAAACAAAGTAGGGTTTATTGTCTCTGGAAGATATTTATCATGGCCTTGATAAACTGTGACTCCTCTTGTGATGTCATTTCATCATTAACATTCAGAGACATTAACATTTAATTAGTCATATACTTCCAAGGATTCTGCCAAATTCTTTCTACTAGTGATGTAGCATTGAGTTACTCTTGATTTTCTTTCCCCCTTTTAACCTGATGGTGATGGTGGGAGTCTACTCACCCCAACTCTTAGTTTACCCCCTTGAAAAAAGTCTTCTTGATGGACAATCTCATAGCACCCTATAGATTTTCTTTAAAGTACTTGTCAGAATATATGCATTTATTGGTTTATTATGTTTTATACTATTTCACTGAGCTTATTAAAGTAAGCATGATAAAGGCAGAAGTTTACCTATTTGGCATCTCAATTGTATTATTTATTATTTACCATAAGACCTGGCATATATCAGATTTTGCCAGAAAACAGTAATCACTCTAGTATTTTGAGTAGGAAGAAAATTAATATAGAGCATTGAAATTGCAGGGGAGAGGAGGTCTGGAAGACTATTTTCCATCAAATTTAAAAGTGCAGGATGGCAGGACAGCCACTATCAATGACTCCAGTTACAGGGAGTCCTGAAGTGGGTTCTTCTCAGGAGGATGGCTGGAGTCGATGGAAGTGTCAGCTGATGTTCTCAGCTGCCTGCTGTCAGCAGGTGATTCCTGGGAGAAGCACTGAAAGCAAAGGAGTGCTGCCAACAATGACCTCATCTGCCTACAAGCAGCTGCTGCTGAGAAAAATGGCTTCTCTTCAAATCTTTGTGAATGCTTCATTGGCAGAAACTAAACCTGACACTGGAAAGGGATTGTGGGACATGTAGTTCTACAATATAGACAGAGATGAAAGGAAAGTTGATAAAAGGCAATTCAGCCCAATGATTCATTAGCAGAGACCCCTTTTTTAGAGTAAAAAGGAATTAGACTGTAAGCTCCATGATGAGAGATACACTCGTTTTTTTTAAAAAAATCGATCTTTCCCCAGCACCTGCATGCTTCTGGCAGTGCTGGTTAGCTGAGCAGCACAGAATCACACCCATCCTCACTTCCACAGTGTACACTTGCTTTTGGGAAATGGCTACCTAGCTACTTTTCCCAGCTTCCCTTGCATCAAAGTGGGACCATTTACTGTAGGACAGAAATGATGTGTATCTATTCCAAGCTGAGGTGGCTAAGTGTGAGGCACTCAATTCTCTGAGGTTTCTTTCTTTTTGTCTGTTGCCTGGCTGCAGGTAGAATATGGAGCAGAGGATTCTGAAGAGATCCTAGAACAGGGCAGAGTCACTAATGGAACTGTCTGGGGTTTTTGTCATTGCTTGAATGAAAGCTGTTGATGGGATTTGAATGTCTGATGGGATTTTATGTATGAGAACTAAATCACGTAGTGTCAAACCAATAAAATTTCAGGGTTGTTTGTTATAGTAGCTGGTCACTTCTAAGTGCTTAAGAAATATCCAATGAATGAATAATATAAAAAAAATAGAAAGGCCCGTCATTCCCTTTGCAAAGTCTGCCAAGGCTGTTGCTTAAGGGTGAAGGCCCCAACAGGCAAACTCTGTTTTGCTTCACTCTTCTGTGTGCTAGTCCCCCTAACAACTCACACAGTCCCCAAGTGCTGTTCAGAGACATGACAAGGCCACTTTGATAACTAATTAGAAAGGATGTCCCATTGTTCCAAGAAATTAAAAACCTTCGTAATATAGCTTTCTGATCAAAACCTTTTAGGAAAAAATCATGAAAGTTGACAAGAGCTGTTATTCCTTAATATAATCAACTCACTTGATTAAACTCCAGAACTCCTTTTGAGTACCTCCCTGCATTTTGCAGTTGCTACTTACAAACTGAGAACACACGAGGACACCAGGATCCTCTGACATACCTCCAATGTCACTCAAATCTTGGGACCACATCAGGTGTTAGAAATTAGGCAGGTTACTATTTTCTGATATGTCTTCAGATTTTCCTACTAAATCACTTTAGTCCTAAAAGGAGAGATAAAAATGATAGACAACAACAACAAAAGGATAGGCTCTATATTAAGTGCTTTAGGTACAGCACCAGCTAACAATTCTGCACATATAACAATAGCCTCATTATTATTATCTCAACTTTACTGATGAGGAAAATGCTGCTCAGACAGATGAAGAAAAATTCCTAAGGCCATATAGCTATTTAATACTTTTCTTTGATATAGAAAATAATTTACACAGTTGTTAATCATTTGCCTGATACACTCACAACCAGAATGAAGTTATGAACCTTTTTGCCAGGTTGTGTTGGGTCTTTATTTCCTCTACTAAATATCCTGCTAAAGAATAGGTTATTTGTTCACATATGTGGTGAAAAGTTTCTCTTGACTGCAAATTTTTACCTTTTATAATAATTTCTTTACTTCTTCATATTGTATTCATTGTAGAATTGATTTCTTTTTTTCCCATTGCTTTAACAATCAGAGATCATTTGATTAACCTTTCAGGACTAAGAAAATTTGCTTAAACTTTCTCATACTATTCTAGTATCTTCAAACCAGAAATTAAAGGGACTTTCTTAAATGAATTTTGATTATAAGTGTCTATTTCATACATATGGGTATTATTTATGTCAAACTTTCACAAAATAAGACATAAATTAAATAAAACAAAGTGAGAGCTTTCAGTCTGGGGTATAAGCTAACTATTTCTCTGTTGATAAGGCCCAATGACAACAACTACTGGTGTGATGAACACAATGGCAGTGATTTTTTCCTCTCATTGCCAAAATTATTTGTGTGTCCGTTATTTCCACTCACCATACTAGGTGCTTACATGTAAGAATAATAATCTTTAAAACAACCCTATGAGGTAGGTATTATTATCCCTATTTTACAGGTGAGTAAGTGGAGGCTAAGGAAGATTAAAAACTATTTCCCATGGACATAGATAGGGCTAGGTAGTGGAAGAGATGAAACCTGAACCTGATTTCAAGTCCTGATATCTTTCATTGCACCATATTGCCTCTCCTAAGTCATTTATGAAGAGACATGTGAAACAGTCCCATTTCCTCACCTAGAATCAAAAAGAAATTCTGAGGTGTATATTCTGGTGGTTCCAGTATAATAAATAGCATGGTTTTCCAAACATTTGTTATAGTTTCCTACGTCTGTGTTTTCTCCTCCCTTCTTAACTCTTGTCTGACCTTCCTTCTTAATTCTTTTCTTCTGTGTAGGTCCTTGTCAGCTGATAACACCCACACTAAATTTTTTTATTGAGGGGGTAATAGTTAAATGCCTGACAGGCAAATGCTTCTATCATGAATCCTTCCAAGATTACATCCATGAACATGATCACTTAAGTGAGTCTTGACAAGAGGTATGAAGGAGTGGAAAGAAGAACCAATGGATAAGGCAACCAGCTTAGCAGACAAACGAACAGGGCAAAAGTAATTCATTGCAGCTCCGTGGGTTCACTGGAGACTGTTAAGAAAAGGCATGACATCCCCTTCTAATGAACAACATTGATCCCAAAAGCATTATTGCTTCAGCTCTATAATTTTATGAAACAGAAGCAGAGGAAAAAATCTGGAAGAGATGCAAAAGTAGACTTAATAAAATCGAAGGCTTTATTTTAAAATTAAACTGTGACTTAATTCCCTACTGGGTGGCTGTTTAATTTCACTTCTTCCCGAGAACTGCCCTCTCTCACATACACAGCTGTTCCCCACCCAGGGAGCTTGTATACTAGCTCATCAGCCTCAGAATCTGGGAGATGAACTAACATATGGCTTGTTAGTTCAGTGATTCCACACATTGGAATCACCTGGGAAACCTTAACAATCCTCCCATCTGAGTTTCCTATTCAGAAATTCTGATTTAATTGGTCTGGTCATGGGGAATTTGAAAACCTCCCCAAGCATGTCTAATGTGGAGCCAAGGCTGAGAGCTGGTGAGCAGCAAGGCTGGCTCTGGGAGCCTGGATCTCCAAGATGAAAATCCTCGGAATTTGTGAGTTAGTATGA
The DNA here is from genome assembly GCA_004027735.1 of Carollia perspicillata. Classification (NCBI taxonomy): domain Eukaryota; kingdom Metazoa; phylum Chordata; class Mammalia; order Chiroptera; family Phyllostomidae; genus Carollia; species Carollia perspicillata. The sequence continues at coordinate 15,625 of PVKM010030770.1, forward strand.
CATTGACTAGTGACTGCAGCTATTTTTTTCTTGTAATTTCCTCATAGTTTCTATGTGTGTTTTTTCTTCTCTCTCTCTCTCTCTGAAAAATCCAAGGCCCTTCAGTGAGAAAGCAAGTGGGCCTCAAAAAAGAGCTGTTCTGAGAAATTGGACATTTTGAGAATAGGTAAGAATTTGTTCTTTGGCTTGACTGGGAAATGAATAGATTAGAGATGGTAGAAGATGAATTAGAGCATGAGAAAATACAGTACAGTAGAAAACATGAGTTTGGGATTAAAACACTTGGATTCATTTCTGGCTTTGCTACTTAGTGTATTTGACTGGGTCTTTTCCTTTACTAGTAGAGTAAGAAAACTCGACTATTTGATTCCTGAAGTGTTTTTTAAGCTCATCATTAGTAGAGGAGGGAATGTAATTGAAACTAAGAAAGCAACATTTGGGTAGAGCTCCAGCCCTTCTTTGACTTATGTTGCTTTGCAGAGGAAATCTGCTTCTTTCAACACTTAGTTTCAGAAGGCCTCACAGAATCTCATGAGAAGGGTCTCTGATCCCAGATAGCAGCTTGGGAATTTTCCCATTAGTCTTCATTCCCCAACTCTGACTTTGTCTTGACTCCCATAGATTTTCTGCTCTGTGGGTATAATTCCTTTCCTTCAGAGATAACTTACCCCCTCATGTGACCTCCACCCCTCTGTTTACTAGGCATTTCTCTATTTTCTTTTACACTTCTGGACACTTATACTTCCAATTGAAGGTGCTCGGCTAGGTCTAATCTACCCCGATAGGATGCTTCACCCCAGCTCCAGGGAATGGAGAGTCCTGCTGCTTTGTTGGAGGTGAAGAAGGTGCGCTGGGGTGGAGAGGTTGCTAGTACTTCTGAAACCTTTACAGAAACACCTGGGGGTCTCAAAGCTATACAGTTTCATGGACTTTTATTTATATTAAATGAGAGTGTATAGTGAAGAGAAGACTGAAGGAAGCAGATAAGGAAAATACATCTCATCTGAGGAGACTACCAACAATAATACTAGTAACTGACTATGATTGCACTCACCTTTACATGGGAACTGTGTAGAGTACTTCGCATACAGAAATTAGTAACTTGCTGAGGCCATAGTTTGTAAACGGCAGAAGTAAAACTTGGATCCAGCTCTGTCTTTGGACCCTGTGCATTCTTCACCACTCTACAAAATGGCCACCAAGGCGGGGAGCAGCTATTTTATCACTTTCTGTGGGTCTAGAATAAGTGGATGGGTATGGAGATGAGTCAAAGTTCCCAAAGTTACTTCCTGCCAGTGATTGGTGCTTAGAATCTGGAAGGAGGAAGGTAGGAAAACAAATACAAAAATAATTTAGGGCAGGGCTTAGAGAAGTGCACCCCCCACACCCGCACATCACACTGCTTGAGATCTTGTTAGAAATGCAAATTCTTAGCCCTCACCCCAGACCTGTCCATTAGAAAGAAACTCTGGGGGTGGACTTTGCAATCAACCCGAAC
>PVKM010030771.1:0-17111 GCA_004027735.1 Carollia perspicillata
GGCTGGGGGTGAGGGCGGCTGCGTGGGTAACACACTGGAAGTCCTGGGAAGCCACTACATCAAAGCAACTAAGTCACAGACGCAATACATTTGACAAGTGTTCCTTTTATTTTTACACACACAAATGTGTGTAAAAATAGTGTAGGCTGTTTGTGTTCTAGATGTTTATTTTATCCCTTTTGCTGCTGTCCAGCGATCTCTGCCAAGGTCGTGTGTGAATCTGGTCTTCAGCACTACTTTTATGCATTTATGCAAACCAAAAGTGAGTGAACCCTGAGGTGAACCATGGACTTTGGGTGGTTATGATGTCTCATCGCAGGCTCTTCCTCAGTGAAAAAAAACAAAGTACCACTCTGGTGAGTGATGTTGACACGGAGGAGGCTGTGCGTGTCTGGGGGCAGGGGTGGATGGAAAATCTCTACCTGCCTCTCAATCTTAGTATAAACTAAAACGGCTCTAAAAAATTCAGTTAAAAAAAAGAGATAAGTGGCTTTTTCATTCATTTCTTCCCTACATGCTCATTCTTCTTTCATATTATTCATTAAGAATAATCAAGATAGCTAAAATTTACTGAGTTCTTACTGTGTGTGTGTCAGGTACTGTTTAACTGCTTTATATATATAGTCACTTATTTAACCCTCAAAACAACCCCAACACAGGTGCTATCATTATCCTCATTTTACACATTAGGAAACCGAGTCACAGAATAAACTTGAAAGGTCACGTAGGTAGGAACTAACATTGCAAAGACTTGACCTTCGACCCCATGTAGCCCAGCTCACCAGCATATATTATACTGCTTTTAGTTATTCATTTTTTCAATGATTTATTAATTTGTCAGTTTGGTTTTCTTTTCTTCTTCTTTTTTTTAGCATTTGGAATACTCAAAAGCTGTGGAAACATTTTCAACGAAGGATCTCAAAACAGCTACTGGAGGAAATGCTCCAACCAACACCATGAAATAATAAAAGAGGGAGTTACCGGAGGAGATTCTCCAGCAAAGAAGGGAAATAAACAGTAAGAGATGAAGACCTGGGATCCAGGAAATAGGAGAGCAGGAGGAAGGGGAAGAGAACGCCCGGGACGGTGGTAAAATGGTCCTTGGATGACAGCTACGCAGCGGGCCTACGGGCAGCCAGTGAGGATCAGAGACGCAGAAGGGCAGAGGGCTCCGGGAGGAACGGCGCTGGAAACCACACGGGTTGACGGCCTGACGTCTCTGACTGCACTGAGGAGACCTCTGTTGGGTGAACTGAGCAAAACATTAATGATAGAAACATAGAAGACCGAGAAAATATAAAAGGAAAAAAGAGATAATTACTAACCATAAGAAACCCAAATCTGTACTGTGGCACGCAGACAGTATTCGTCATAACTATGTAATCATTCATTCCCTTCCCACCCTTGGCTTGCTTCTCTATGATGCAGCAGACTTCCCACCATACTGCCTGGGGCTTGGCCTCACACCTGGTTTTGGCCAAAGAAATCTGAGCAGATGTGGCACACGCCACATGCAAGCGAACTCTTCAAATGTATTTGTGGGGTCTGGTCTGTCTGCCTTCAGCTGCTGCCCCAGGCGGTGTCTATGGACTGAGACTGGGTCTGAGAATGAGAAGACACGTGAAATCGCGATGAACTGGTCCCGAACAAGGCTGGCAGAACCAGCAAGGCCTTTAGGAATCCAAAACCCTTTTGACATGTGAGCAAAAAAGATGTTTTTGTTAGCCACTGAACTTTGGAGTTGTTTTTTGCTAGAGCGAAAGCTAATACACACAGTAAGTCCGTAACTCAGCGATGAACAATGTTTATGAAGTCATAATGATATAATTATACTACATGGTTAATTAAATTGTAATTAGTTATATAATAATAAACACTGATTCCACAGATTCAATCAAAAAACTGAAACTAAAACTTGTGATGTAACTACGCTGGAGGACGGGATGAGAGGGAGATGTGGAGAGGGAAAGATGAATAAAACCGCTAAATCCTAACACCGCAAACGAAAATCAATGCTGTTTAAAGTTGGAAAATCAAGAGACACAAGTATGTTATTAGGAATTATGTAGGTAAACTGCAAAAGAAGCAACTAAAAGAATCAAATTTGAGAAGGATGCAGTCAGGGAGTACTTTTTTGATACAAGACATAGAACACTATTTGATTTTTTTGAAACTATCCACATGTATTAATTTTATAAAACTCTTAACTCACGAGCATAAAAATAAGAAGTGACAATAAAATCAAGGGAAGCAATCACACCCGATGTACTTAAAAAAGAAAAGAAAGGATTCGGTCCTGAAAGGCAAAAAGACCCCTAGCAGGAATCACGACCTGGTCTCGTCACTCCACAATCTGGCACCTGCTCCCTCGGGCTCCAGCTTCCTTGGCTGCGTTTGTCCCACTACTTAGGGAAGAACACATAGTATTACCGGTCCCTTTTACTGGAGAGCAGCCTTACATTTTCAGTTCCAGATGTCACTGACTGCTGTTACAGGAGAGACGGTGCCTAAAAATGAGATGGTACAGGGCGAGGCAAAGGCAGGTTTGCAGTTGTCTGTACGGGAAGTAATGCAGTAACTAATACATAATAACACAAGGGTGAGCTCTGTCTCACGTACTCACAACCGCAAACCCACTTTTGCGCCAGCCTGTATTATAGAGAGAGCTCTCAATTAACACATAAGTTGATTATTTATCTACTCTCCATATTACCTATGATCATTCCATGTCCTCTCCCTAACAATTGCTACCTTTGGTCATTTCAGTCAGCTTTCACCGCATTATCAAAGACTGAGAAAAATGATTAAAAGTGAATTAGTAAAGTTTGCTCCTTTTTAAACAACTATAACTTACAGACAACTTAAGCTCAATATGTAAACGGTTTTATTCACAAAACAAATAAACTAATGAAGTAATACGTTTTACAAAGTATATTTAAATAATGAACCACATTTAAATGATTGGATTTACCAAAATTCTGACAGTTTTCTAGACGTCTGTTTACTGAGCAATAATGACAGAGGACACGAAAGCTATTACTGGACTTTTTTATATCATCTGTAGGTTTCACTTACGTTAACAGTCTCTCCCTTTATGATGAACAAATACAAGTCACCTGAGTGCGAGTGTCACCCAGAAACTTCTACAACACGGACAGAAGCCTCATGGAGACGTTCTCCCCGAACTCTACCGTCCTCTGAGCTGTAGTCCCCAGGCCTGCCATTTGGAAAGCAGCACGGGGGCAGAACAAGAAAGCGTACGGAAATGACGACGATAGGAGACGTTTCTCATACCTCTTCATCTTTCATGTTCACATCCACATGTTTCGATTTGATGACTGTGGATATATGGTCGATGTTGTTTTCCCTGCAGTAATCAAAGATGTTTTTGTCTTCTTCCCTAGTTAGAATAAAAATACAAAGTGTTTGTCATACTAGGTAATCCATAAGAGTTACATATTTTTAAACAACCTGTTTGCTGCTGACAAACATTAATGAAGTCTGTTTTTATAAAGAGTTTTACATGAACAATAGTGGATTTTCCATAAGACGAAATACATCCAGCCCCTGAAAAGACTCAAGTTCTTAGCAACTGTAACTACGGGAAAAAGCCCCATCTCTTTAACAAGTGACACTGCCTTGCTAGCATAACTTCTTGAGCAGATTATCTCAGTGCTTCCTGTCCAGTTACTTTACAGGCTGACAGACACGTGTTCCCCGACTCAGGAACCTGCACCGGCAGCCCTGGCGTCAGAAGCACTGTACCGTCCGTATGGACTACACCGAGGTGTCAAAAGATCACAACACAGCTTTCTGCTTGTCGCACGGGACAACAGAATGGTAAGTCGACTGCTACCCAAGTTTAAAATACATATACACGAAGGTAATTTTCCTAAGGAAAAGATAAGTAAAAAGTTATTTTCTGATGGGAAAGGTATTAGAGCATCACAAAATTCAGAAATCCTTCATAAAGTAATAGAAACAAACCCTGGGAACAAAAATTGAGAGGCATGCCATGTGCCCAGCACCATTCTATGTTTATCAACGCGCTCCATTCATTTCCTCTCATCCATCAACTTCCAGACAGAGAGCAGGTACGAACAGAGTACATGGCCCACCAAATGGCGTCACATTTACCAAAGGTAGAACGCGCCAGCTGGAACTCACTCAGATGAACTGATTTGGTACATACCACATTTTCTGTTGCATCTAGCTGCATCCTGACTAGTCAATTCTAGTATATTCTAGGAACTAAAGCAGTTCTTCACGTGAGGTCTACGAGTTCTCTAAAATAGGACACAGAATCATCTGTGTAAATGCATGTGCAATTTTCTAAGTGTGTGTGTCTGGGGGGCTTCGATGAGATTCTCAAAAGGATAAGTAAATTGGAACACTAGCAATGAAACTGTTCCATACATGGACTGCACTTTCTAGGCTTAAAAGAATGCAATTTGAGTCCCTAAAATTATAATTACTGTTTTACAACCTCAAAGCCTTAGCTTCCATTCATCAGAAATTAAAGCCCCTAGCCATAAGCGTCCTTCCACTTTAAAAGCCAATTTAAATACCTTATATCCTATAAAAATTATTTTCAGTCAGAGGTAATTAACTTAAAACATACCACTTTGGCCTTAAATCATCTGTTTTCACTGGTGCATTTGAGGCATTTAATTGAGCACCGACTACATGCAAGGCACTGGGCAAGATTCTGTTGGTAGCACGGATAAACGAGAAGCTTGGCATCCAACACATGCACAGTATAGTTGGGATGATCCTATCAACATACCACTAACATAAGGTAAAGCTGGATCTTTAAAAAGGCCCAAAAGAGTAGAGGAGAAACAGCCTGCTCCAAGCTGGAGAAAATGAGGTTGTGTCCAGGAAAAAATATATATCGTGTTTTAAAGGAATATATAGTCTCTTGAAAATGTCTTCTTTTGAAGAAGAGAAAAAAATATCTTTCCAGATTATTTACTCTGAAAGGAAACAAAGAAGTCTAATTGTTAAAATTAAGGTCACAAACAGTACCACTTCAGCTGTATTTCACTACCACAAAAAACATTTTCTATGAAAATGTGCGCTCAGAATACCAACTTGGAATAGCAGGGACCGATTTTCCTCCAATCCAGTAACAGAGAGCCCTCTAATTCATGAGACAGCAACTTCCACTGTGAGAGAAAGGACCGTGTCACTTTAAGTCACGACGCGAAACATGCTGCTCTGAATGTGACCGCGGTGGGGAGTTGATGGTGGGGCTGGACAGGGAGGGAAGGAGGGTCCTGGGGTGTCAGTTACGCACACCCAGTAAAAAGCAAGGGCTACTCACAGAGGAGAGGACCTTTGGAGAGGTCCCTCTCCCCAAACCCCAAAGGTGTGTGTATACCCACGCCATAAACAGTAAAAGTAAATATAGGACAAACATTTAGATTTTTATTTTGCTTAAAACATTGCCAATGTTTCTTATATGCATCAAAGATTTTGATTTGCTACATGATGTTCTGGAAGGTGGGGGCCTGTCATCTGCAGTGTATCGTTGTGAAATACGTCGGATACACAGAGGTATTCATAAATTAAATATCAAAAAATTAGATAAAATCCCCACAAATGTGACACAAAGTTGAGAACTAATACAAAAACATTAAGCGATTCGCTTGGGTTTATTGTTAGTTACCTACCTCCACTCCAAGCCTACCTTCCTTGCCAGCAACCAAGCTGTCAATACAATGTCACCACCTAGTGGCCCAAATGGAGAACGTCTGGAACAACATCTTGCCACTTCTCCTTTCTTACCCCCTAACAAGATTACGTACAATATACAAATCAGATTCTCTCTTTTCCCGCTACATTTCCCTGTCAATACAGCCTCCCAGAGGCAGTCTTCCCCATTACATCCATACTTAAACGAAACATGTGCAAGTGATTCCAACCACTGCCAAGTTCAGTGCAGTCTGAACAAATGTTAGGGCCCTCCCACATGTTCTCAGCTTACCTTCCTTTCTCTTACAATTCTTACCCGTCACCTTTCTCCCACTTCTGAATGTGAGAGAGAAAATCATCATACCTGTTCTTCACGGACGAGTACGGGTTCTGTTTGTGATGCTACCCACAAGGAAGCCCCACGGTATCCCGAGCAAAAGACAGAATGTCTCTCTTTAGATTAATTACTCCAAGTTTTCCGAAATTGACAGAAAATATATTTATAAATCTGAAGGGAAAAAAAAAAACCCCACTGGCTTTCTTTGAAAGTCTTTTGAAATATAAGGGCACGCCTTTACGGAAAAGAGGGACGGGGTCTAAGAAGGGTGTCTTTCACCACCCACAGACAGAACGGAGCCTTGCCGCTCCTGAGTACGCCATCTGCACCCTTTCTACAAAGACTGCACTTCCCTAGCAAGAATATTTCAAACAGCGAGGTTTCGGGCACCTAAAGTCCATTTCACTACTTCATCCATCTCACAGAATTAAAATCATATTAACGGGGCTAGCTCAGATAGCTAACTATTTAATGGGTCCATTCAATAACTATTTCAATTCCAGCCGTCTATTCACCAAGCAACTACTAATCAGATATAAAAACAGTATTCCAGTAAACCGGCAGTGGAAAGTTACTTCTTAAATAAAAACACAAAGGAGAGTAAGCCAATGTCTACACCAATACGAACAAAGGCCCCGATTCCTCAGACTAAGGGGTGCATTCCTGCGGGCCCCGGAGGCACACGAAGACCTTTAAAGGGACGTGTAAGTACGGAAAATGTCAAGTGAACCAATTTCCAGCTCAATTTCTACATAGACACCCTCTCCCCTAAACTGATCTACCTGAAAAGGCTTCTGTGGTAAATATTTCATCACATTCTCCTTTTTGACATTCCCGCTGTTTAACTGCCACACCCCCGCACCCCGCCGCAGGCTTCGTTTATGAACAGAGCGTACACCTCTCTCTGTACTATGTATGGTCTACTTCTAGGAAGCATAGCCAAAAGAGTTGATTGAGATTTAGCAAATGACTATTAATTAAACCTGCTACTCTTTTGCATAAAAACACTGTTTAACTAATAGACTAGCAAAAGTTTAGGGGAAATAGGACTATAGTTTGTGCTGCCTTAAGGTATAAAATCTTCCACGGTACCAAATAAAGAGACAGTCTGGGTAAAAATTTGGGGTTGGGAAGCCTTCTACAAGTAAGGTTAGAGGATGAAGAGGTGAAACAAAACAAAAAACCGACTTGATGTTAAACTCTGTCTCATTCTAATAAAAACAATATTTATCTGTTAAACTATTAAAAAACTCCATATCGCACATAATTTCAATAGAATTTTACCTATGTTTAATAATTATTTGACAAAATTTACCATGTATGTTGATCAGCTGTATGGAAATAATTATATCTCGAATAAGAAAAAATTTAATGCTTCAAGCTTTTGAGTAAGAAAACATTAAATTTTTAAAGAGTCCAACTTATAGACATATTTGTTGCAGAAAATTATGGAAGCATGGTAAGCCTACACAAAATATATTACTTTGAAATAAAATTATGGGGGAGAAGTATAATAAAATGATGTAAAATTTCTAACTGTGAAACAACTTGTTCATGTGCTTTTAAGTCAAATTAGAATTTTACTGAATTAAACTTATTTCAAGACTGTTGAAGATTCACATGCAGTTGTAAGAAATAATAGACCTTATGTGCCATTTTCCCAGTTTCTTTCAATGGTTGCTGAAATATGTTCTTGTATTTTAAAAAATGGATTCTCATTACAGCATTTAGATTCCATCAGCTACATCTAAAAGAATAATGCTTATTTTAAATTTTCATTATTTACAAAATGTCAGAAACTATGCCTTTGAAAATTACTTAAACTTTTATGTAATTTCTTAGATGTTATCTTAAAAATGTAAAAGGGAATACAGTCTCCCCAAATTCTCTTAGGGACTGCACTAGCAAGGAGGTTTGAGCACCACCGCTCCAACCCAGTATTCTAGACAGTAGCGGCTCAAAGCGAGGAGCAGGCTCCTCGGCCAGGGACACCCAAAGAAAGCACTACGCTGACATTACGGCCTCGCTTTGAAGGATGGGCGGACGACCCACTGGGTGACTGAAGGCTCCTGAAGAAAAGACAGAAAAGGAGAAGTACCACGGGAAAGAAGCGTTCAGGGGGGCAGCAAGCACGTGACCGTGGTCGGATGGGAAGGTTAGAGGGGTAAGCTGGGCACAGATCACAAAGAACTGGGCACGCTCACTGCCTGTAACATAAGGAGCAAGTGTGAGTTGCGAGTCAGCTGGGGAACAAAACAGGTATTCATTCACCCTCCAAAGCTGGGGCGGGGGAATAAAATCGCCCTCTTAAACTAATTAAGCTGCTTAATGAGGTGAAAAACGAATGTCTCCCAGGTAGACTTGAAGAGCTACTTGATCCAGACACTACCCTCGACACACCTAAAAAAAACAAAAACAAAACAGAGACAACTAAGGCGAACACAAGTCAGTGAGGCCAACTTTGAGCACCGCCAAAAGAAACAGTCGGAGGAAGAAGGCACTCGCAAGGTGCTTCCCGGCTGGGCGATGGTGTGTGCACAGGCCTCCCCAGAACCTTGGCTACAGCCACTCTCAAATGACTCGCCTTCTCTCTTGCTCCATTTGCATGGTGGCTAGTGGTCATCTGACTAGTAATTTGCCTTTCTGGGTCCCTCAGTGCTCACACCAAGAGCACCCAGGATCCCCAAGCACTTGGCTCACTACACTGGCATAGCCCCTTCGGTAGACCAATAGGCCTTTTCGTTCACACCTCAGTTTCAGACAAATTTTATTACTGCTACTCTGCCTCCGAGGGCCTGCTTACCTGTGTGTCCCTTTCCGAGGTCTCTGAGACTGAGGCGTGAACCTGATCGGCGGCACGTCCACCCAGCTTCCACTCTGCACAGAGGCGGAGGAGCCCGGCTCTCCAGGCGCACTGTCCCGGGAAACCCACCGGCACTGCCCGTGCACGCCACCTCGGTGCAGGAATTTAAGTTCCTAATTTACTTGCTGAATAGGTGGAGGATCTGGAAGGTAAAGGATTACTACTTTGTCCAAAAATAATGTTAGGAAATAATGATGTCATCTCACTGACTTCATTTGGCGATGATTTTTAACATCCTATTGAGTGAGCCAAATACAAGAGCCCGAAGTCTAGTGTTGATTCTTTTTTATATAATCTTTATATGCTATGAATGTATATGTAACCACATAATCTTTGTTTTGTATAATATTTGATATTACTAAACTATTTTAGGAGTTGGATAAAATGTCTACCTAAAATGAAGATACTCTCTGCATTCTAAAAAAGCATGTTTTCATTTATGGATATTAGCAATGTGTGCTGGCACACTCATTTCACTGACAGCTGCACCCCAACCTGAGAGAGTCTGTCCTTGCTCACAGGTTTCAGCGAAGCTGGTGCAAGGCTTCCCCGGGAGCCGCAAAATAGGTGAGGTCAACCCCTAACTTGGGGATCGAATAGTAGTCGCAGCTGTCACATTTAGCACCTGAAAAGTCCCCGCTCGTAATTAAGATCTAATTCAAACTTCAGATGTTAATTTCACCTTGTAAAACACTGTTTCAAGTCTCAATCTTACCAAAGACCATAAGGGAGAGTCTACACTACGATCCCCAGGTAAAAGCTTGCCACTACTCCCTCATCTCCTTTCCAAAATATCCTGAGCCTAAGCCCTGGAGGAGGAACACTTGGGAGTGACTGTGCTCGGGAAGCCTAGCGCTCAGATCCAGGCATTTAAAAAAGGTGGGGTTTTTGGTCATTTGTTGTGTTGTTCTTAAAATAATTCTCGAAATTGACAAATGTCTATTTGACATTGTTTTAGAAATTGTTCGTAAGTTGCCAGATTCCACTGATTCTGAAATACAATTTCCTCCACATTTTAACGTCTCTGATAGATCTTGGAATGTGTAGCATCTCACCACTGATTAGTGGGACGTTCTCCCCAATGCTAATCAAACAGTGGTACTCCAAAACCCGGGGTGCTCAGAGTCAGTGAAGCAGTAGGGTAGGTTCAGAACAGACAGTGCTGAGTGGGCAAGTGAACGAAGACCAAAAGAATTCACATACAGGGGCGGGCAAAAGGAGGGCTACAGTGCTGAGCACGCAAAAAGTTTTTGTTCTTGCAGCATTATTTATCATTGTCTTATGTGTTTGTATCACAACTGTAACCCTCCTTTTGCCCGCCCCTGTATACTCAATCACAATCCTCGACCTCAGAAGCTACTAGATCTGCAACTGGTTTCAGTCATGGGAAATAGCCACTTAGTTCCCGCCCGCTCCTGCTGTGTGAGAATAGTAACTCCTTTCACCAAGTAATAATTATTTCCAGACTGTGATAAATGAGCAGTGTACCTAGTTTTAGGACTAGAAAATTCTAAAAGCCTCAAATAAAAAGTTTCATTTATTATCTTATTTATGTTGTTAATGTAATGAACATATATTTTTCTCACATTTTTTTAAAGCAAGCAATGACCAAAAAAATCAATGTATACTTCTCGTAGATAACTTATTATATGGAAAAGTTATTTAGCCATGACTTATAAAGATACCAGTTACTGAAAATAACTGGTATTTTCGTTCACACCTCAGTTTCAGATGAATTTTATTATTGCTACTCTGCCTGCTACTGTTTTAAGCATTTTCACTGCTTAAAACATGCTTAACTCTGAAAGTTGGTTGAAAATTTCTGATACTTCCAATGCTTATAAGAAAAAAACACAGTTCAATTCTGATCAATTCTTGCAAAACCAGTGGCCACATCAGAAAAATCTATCGGATCCCTTGACTAACAGGCTCTGCAAAGCTGAGTTATATTCTCAACCATTAAGGTAAGTCTAAAATCAATAAAAACAATTAATCCAAAGAAAACATCATCATCAGTGTATTGATAAATGAAAGGCTGTAGTCTCTGATTTTACCAGGAAAGTACATCTTTAAAAACACTAAGTGGAATGGGATTCAATTTGAAATATTTAAACTAAAGATATTTACTATTATTAATATAATAGAAACTGCCAAATTGAATCTCGTCAGTTGGAGAGTACAATGACACCTCGGGCATTTCAGGAGTGGCAGAACGTAGCAGCTAAGAACAGTCACTGCCCATGTGACCTCGGGCAAGTGGCCTCAGCTCTCTGAGTCTCAGTTTCCTCAGCTGTAAGATACGAATATTAACAATGCCTACGTCTCATAAGATCGCTCTGAAGATTATGTGAAATAATATGTAACAAGGGTAGTATAATTACTAGCACATAAGCGGTCCATAAATGTCAGCTGACATCATTACCACAGGATTTTAGCATACATTGTAAGCTGGGGTCATTTCTCATGCACCCGTATATGGGGTCAGTCAATTCATCTAACAAATACTAATCTGACTTTCAAGGAAATAAAAATAAGCCGATGCAGTTGGAGCAGAGTGAACAAAGAGGTGGTAGGGAGGGGAAACTGGCATTAGATGGAGATGGGGAGAGGCCCTGTAAGACATGTTCAAGGGTTTTTAAATTTTATCCTAAGTGCTATGGGAAATCATTAAAAGGCTTTAAGCAGAAGGGTGATATGATGAGATCTGAATTACAAACCTGGGGAGGAGATGGCACAGGAAGTGGGAAATCCAGTCCCCAGACCATTCTGTGCGTCCTGGCCAAGAGATGATGACTGTTTAAGAGCAGTGATGACCATGCAAAGGGCACGACAGTGGCAGTAACAAAACACAGCCAAATGTGGGTTATTCCCAACGTGAAGCAACAGAATCTCTGATACGTTAAGGGATGCAAATAGGACCGTATTACCCGGGAATGGCACACCTGTGAGTTGATACATCTGTACACATGTGTGCATGCACACACACACAATTTTGGAAACACTTCTAAGTGCCTAGCATTTCGCAGGTGCTACACACAGACAAGGATATAAGAAAGAGAAAGAAGAAAGGGTAGACGGAGAAGAGAACAACGTAGAGAAAAAGAGGAGGGGGAAGACACAAGAAAGGAGGAGAGAGGAGGAGATGACGGGCTGGTTTCAGCTGACGAAAGACCCTCTTGTTCAGAAAGGGCCGCCGACCCGCAGACAAGGGGACTTGCCTATCTGCGTGGTTGGCATCATGGCACTGAGGACACAGGAGCCGAGGATAGTGCCTAAGAGAAGGGTGACTGTGAGAGCCAAAAGGCTCTGCAACAGTTACTGTTTATGTCAAGACCCTCCGGTCTCAAGGGACCCATTTTCACATAATCTATAATTATCTCTTCGCTTTAATCGCCTTGTCATTCCTGGGGCTCTCCTGGGCACTGGAAGAGGAAAAGCTCATTAACTAAACCTTTTCTCCTCTCTCCAGCCACCCATGGCTTTTAATTGCTTGGTGTGTTATTATCTAGGAGTGCAACTGGGATCATTTTCATAAGAAAGGGAGGTAGAGAGGACGAAGGGAGGCACGAGTCCCTGAGGCACGCGCCGCAGACAAACCTCTGCTTTCTCAATTATTTATGCCAGCTGAGGCTTTGCAGGCTGAATAAATCCATAACTCAAGTTCATTCTGAGCAGTCAGATCCTCAAGGGGGAGCTTCCCACTTGCCTATCCACACTTGTGTAGTCCTCAAAGAATAACCCGAATGAAACAAGACATATGTCATCCAATTTATCACCTATCACCAAAGTGTTAACACAATGTTGACAGTGGGCAATGCAATGAAATAGGGAAAGATTTCACTGTTACCAGCCGAACACACGAAAGGAAGCAGGATAATCTTTTTGGTGCGAAGGGCAGTGGTGTTAATGGGACCATGGTATTCCAGAATGACTTAATCTACTGAAAGCATAAAAATCCAAATATTCACTTGTTTAAAAACACATACTATTGAAGCTTCAGTCTTACATAGATTCATTGAAAACAGAAAAATAAAAAAAACCCAGAAAACAGATTCCTATCTAACAATGAAGTTCTGAATAAATAACTGCATGGAATTTCATACCACTTTATAAGTCACTTACAGTAAACCATTATTTGTCGTAGCTTTGTCTCCAAACACACCCTTTTCAGAAAAATTTCAGAGTATAATGTTTGTGCACTACTTTCATTCCAGCTCATATTTTCATCAAAAAATAAAAAATTAAAGCATAAAACAATCACATTCATTCTAGTTTTTAATACTTTTATCCTCCATTTTATAATCAGAACTAGAGAGCAGCCAACGGAAAGATATTTCTAAAATATTTTCAAAATCCATTATTGTTTAAAAATTTTAACTCTGTAAGTCAATGGTGAAAGAATCTCTTTAAAATTCTACCGGCTTTTGTGTCTGACCACAGCAGTGACCTCTGGTATTTTCTGCCAAAACAGTTCATTTGTCTCACAGAACAACTAATCAATTCCAGAGCCCATCAATCATTTTAGCTGTATATGCTCTGGTCTTGCTTCGAGAAGGTCCAGATGGCTGCCTGTGTAAGTGGGATTAATAAAATTCTGATAGATTGCATGGCACCAGGCTACAAAACCTAACAGGGAAGATCAAATCCGACTGCGAGGTGAGATGGATCTGCACGGGCTTCATTTGTTGGATTTTTTAATTCTTGCTCTAATTCCCAATTCACGTGCCAACTTCTAGATAAAACCTACGTATGCAAGTCACCCAAAGTGTTTTCTTGTTAAGTCAGCACATGTAGTAGAGAACCGACTGACTCTTGGCGAAGCCCAGGGCTTACTAACCAGAGCTTTTCCTGCCAGTCGACCGCATGCAGGAACCACAGCTGATCCCAAGACCAGAGTCACTGTGTGAGTTACAGATTTCTTACTCTGTTGCTTCTGTAGTTTCAAACGCAGACCTAACAGCATTGGTCCTCCCTCCCGTTTTCCAATTTCTTCTGTAAAAGCAAACAACCTGTTCCGCATTCTATTACCAGACTGACATGTGATTTTAGCCCCCAACATAGGCCTATGTCTGGGGTCTTGACTGTGGGGACTCTCAGTAGCAATACTATGAAAGCAAACAGTGACAATAGTGACACCGTAACTTATTTTGTGCCGGATATTGTTCTAGGATGCCTGTGTGTATGTGTTCCTATAATCCACATACGCGCCATATGAGAAAGGTGCTGTAGGTACCCCATTTTATAGGTAAGTAACTTGTCCAAGGTCACAGAGCGAAGAAGTGGTGGAACCAACATTTGAATGCTGACAGTCTGGCTCCATAATGTTTTGTACTTCATTAGCCTCACATTATATCCCTTCCATTATATTACACAACGATTACCTAGCTGCAGAAGGAGAAACTGGTGTCAGGGCTCTGGAATATGACAGTATAGTCACAGAGCCCTGGCATATACAGGGCTCTATGACTACACTGTCCCTTTCTGTGACAGAGTGGAATACAGGCCAGAAGCAAATCAGGCAGAGAGCAAGCCCAGAATTGGCCCTGGTGGTCCACGGCTCAAAACATTTACGATGAGACTGCAGTGGGCCCTGAGCTTGTCACCTATAGCGCACACCTGTCAGGAAAGCTGCCATGACAACGGGATCTAGGCCCTGTGAAACTGATTTATCCCACCCTGGTCTTCCTGATCTTTAAAACTGCGAGAAAATTACAGGTTTATATAAAGTATCCAAAATAGAACTCAAAGTACACTTGTAATGTTCTTTTTAAAACCAATGGTTCTACGGATGAAAACTTTTCCTTTCATCCAAGTTTACCATTTGGTTTCTGAAACTCTAAAACCTACTGTTACTTTCCTCTTCAGTTGAACATAAAATTCTGCCAAGAAACTGCAATTAACTTCAGTTAAAGCAGAACTTTCTCTTGGAAAACTAAGACACCACCTACTATATTTCACCAAAATACACGCAATATTTGGTTACCTAAAAGTCAACAAACAGCCCCCTTTCAATGTTGTAACTACATCCTTATACCTAAGAAACAACAGGGCCCTGGCTGGTGTGGCTCAGTGGATTGAGTCCAGCCTGCGAACCGAAAGCTCGCCAGTTCGACTCCCAGCCAGGACACACGCCTGGGCTGCAGGCCACGTCCCCGGTTGGTGGGGTGTGAGAGGCAACCGATAGAAGTATCTCTCTCACACACTGATGTTTTTCTCCCTCTCTTTCTCCCTCCCTTCCCCTCTCTCTAAAAGTAAGTAAATAAAATCTTAAAACAACAAAACCAAAAAACAATAGGGACGACATCTGGTCCTTCACTGGAGTAGCCCGACGTTTCAGTGTAGAATAATTTTTATCATGAATCTAGTTCGTCATGCTGGAATTGTGCTCAACTGTAAAACAAATTCTCCATATAAGAAAACTAGTAGTTGCTGTAATTTCTGTCCTGCTACAGGGGTAGGAAGACTACTGTTTATGACCGTTAAAAGGCTTTCCAGCGGCTCTCATCTTCATGTTTCTGACTGTTTCATATCTTAACAAGGTGTTCTGGAATACGGAGACTTAAATCATACCACACGAATAATATTTAGATGACTTAACGAAACAAGGCCAAGACTAACCAGTGTTGCCCACAGCAAAGTTTTGTGTCCCATTCCGTTAACTAATGTTATCAAACACGCGTGCAGACGTCAACGGAGAACACACTATCAAAAGGTGACGAAGCTGAGAAGCCCAGATATCCACAGTGTTTTGTCTCACAGAGTCATAATAATGTATGTTGAGCTGAATTAAAATCTCCATAAAAATATATGATGTTGCCTTGGCTGGTGTGGCTCAGTGGACTGAGCGCCGGCCTGCAAACCAAAGGGTCACTGGTTTGATTCCCAGTTGGGGCACATGTCTGGGTTGTGGGCCAGGTTCCCAGGAGGGGGCGCATGATGTTTCTCTCCCTCTCTTTCTCCTTCCCTTCTCCCCTGTCTAAAAATAAAATAAGTAAAATATTTAAAAATATATATACATGATGTTATTTTGTTAACTATTTCTTATGATCAAATTCTAAATACTGATTTAAAACTAAGAGTCACTTATTGAGAAACTGGATGGAGGATAAGTGAGCGGGTAGGTGAACTCTTCCAATACAGTTGAACTCTACCTTGGGAATACTTCGGCTATCCAGATATCTGCCCTCACTTCAACTGGGGTACATTTGATTTGCTTCCTGTTCAGCAGAGATACAGCAACCAGGTCACTGGACAGGACAAAGGAAGTGCACACAGCATGTCATTTTGAGAAATACTGGAGTCTGGGAGCCCTTAAAGAAATCGGTGCACAAAGTAAGGATCGTTATTATTTATAGATAAGTGATTGATATTATTAGTAAGTATGGCAGGGGAGAGTAATGGGGGGGAAATGGGGACAACTGTTAATTGAAAAGCAATAAAAAAAGAGAATATATGTATACTAAATAAAAATGCAGCATAGGGGATATAGTCAATAATACTGTAGTAACTATATATGGAGCCAGATGAGTTCTAGAATTATTAGGGGGATCATTTTCTAAATGTATAAATGTCTAACCACTATGCTGTACTCCTGAAGCTAATTAACATATTAAATGTCAACTGTCATTGAAAAATGAAATAAAAAAATTATCCCCCCTGCCGAAAGAAAGTATGTATGGGGATTTGTAAAAAGCAAAGTCAAGAAACTCTCAATTTCTTTACCTAGGAAAGTAAAATAGCCTGTACATTTTCTTAAGTGCCGAGGGAAAGAGGTGAGGACGGGCACGTCACCAGAAAACCAAACCAGCAGTCCCTGCTTTGTGACGGGGCCACCAGGCTACTGCAGCGTGAGCCTCAGTCAGTAAGCGGGACCAGGCTCCCCCCCTCAGGAAGCGGCCGTGGGTACCTCCCAAGCCCTGGGCACTTTCCCCAGGCACCTGCTAACCTCTGGGCACTTGCTCAGATGGTGAGAATATAGAGACAAAACGTGATCTCTGACCTCCAAAAACTAGAAGTTTAGTGGAAGGATAGGGTTTTTTAAAAAATTACAATTTATTGTGGTATAACATGATAAATGTTACAGCAAAAGTGTGAACCAAGGACTACGGGAGAGCAGAGAAGGAATGGCTAACCCCCCTCCTATCACGTAGGAAAAATGACTTGATTTGAACATTTAGTAAACTTTGATTGGTGGGGTGAGGGCTCTAAAACACC